>VDFB02270048.1:0-23838 GCA_007258455.2 Sequoia sempervirens
TCAAGCACATATGGGGAGATAAATCTAGTGTGAAATTGTCAAGGGTGACAATTTTTGATGCTATAATAAGCATACTCATGACAATGATATATTCCCAATAAATTTGACTCATGATAAGGGGTTGTCTACAAGGTAAAGCCACATAACAAGACAATAGATATCACATAAGGGATCCACTAATCTAAGGTTAGTATAGACCATAGATAATATATAATATCATTATTCTTGGAATTGAGATTATTCCCTGGATACCTATGGAACTACAAACACAATGGAGGAATGACACATGAAGACAACAAAAAATCTTTCAATGGGTCAACATGGAAGAGACGTAAATGTATCAATACCTTGCATCATTCCCAAAAGGATTTATATAAGACAAAAATGTTTGCAAGATAAATATAAATGAAGATACAAATAAATGAATGTCATAGGAGATTTATTTTTTGTGTTCTTGTACCAAAAAGAACAATAAGGGTCATCCAAAGAAAACTAAAAAACACAAAAACAAGCCAAGTAGCACATTACAATAGATCACATCACAATCAAGAAAACACGTAAAAATACACACAAAGGTACTACACATGTGAGTCGATCTAAAGAAAATCATCTACATCTAAATCTTTCTCATCATAAATGGATGGTCATCGATATGATATAAAGGGACTACAACAAGTGTCATATAAGGAGTAGTACTAGATTCAATGCATGGTGTGTCGCTCTCATCAGGAGTATCATCATGGTTTCTCCCATCTAAATTCATTGATTTAGAAAACAAGCGGGTGTAAAAAGAAGGGGGGGCAAGAAGTGGCCAAATTTAAAAAAAAATTCTAATAGCTCATAACGTGAGCGCATTATATCGCAAGTGCATTATAACATGAATGCATTATGGCTTGGTGTTATGAGCCTAAGGCTTGGGAACAATGATCCTATATAACATGCTCGCATTATGAGGCATTAAAAGAAAAAAAATAAGAATTCCAAATCATTTTCATTGTGATTGTGTTTTTTTCTATTCGTGACCAAAACCTTTCATTTTTGATCTCACATTTTGGGAGGAGTCATCTTACAAGTTTTTCATCAAATTATTCTTGTTTCATCGCTAGGATGCTGCCACGTAGACGAGGAGGTCTAAGAGGTAAGGATAATTTGTTTTTTGTTGTGAATTTGTTAGTTTTAGGTTGTTTTTGATATTTATTTGTTGAATTTGTAGGAGATGTTAATGTACCTATAAACCCTCCTCAAAATTCTCAATAAGGAAAGCAACAACAAAAGGAAAAAATCCTCAACAAGAAGAGAAAAAACAACATCAAAAAAATCCTCAAGTTCAGCAACCACAACAACAATCTCCTCCACCAATCCCTTAACATCCTCCTAGCACTCAAAAAAAATAATGAGTGAAATTGAAAAAAATAAAAAACAAATTGAGGAGTTAATAATGAGGTTGAACGATCCAAACAGTTCAACCATGGAAAGAAAAACCCTTGCAAAATCACTCAAAGAAATGTTAAAAAATGTAGATTCAATCAACAATCAATAAACTGGTTGGCAAGATAGAGGTAGGCGGCTAGGGATTATTATCGGGATAAATTATCATATAAAGATGTAAGAGATATAAAAATTACAAAATTAGATTTGTGCTCATTATTCACTGACCCATGCACAAATGAAAATCTTAGCCTCAATGCGAAGAGGTTTCCTATCCATTGGTGCCACCACCAACAAATTAGGAACTTTTTTTGGGATAGGTGGTACATGGTTTTTGATTACCCACCATGCAACAATTGTGAAGTCCGCAATATTTCCTAAAGAAACTATAATGTGATTCATCTTGAACAAAATCTCAATTTTTTTTATATGAGGGACTTCCATGGGAGAGGTGGGGAGTTGGCTCAAGATAGACCTAGTGCATAGTAGAATCCTAGGCAGCAAGCGAGATGACCTCTCGCTAGGTTGCATCATGAGCACATCTTTATCCCTTCCATTGTGAAGGAGAGTGTCGAGGTAGAAAATTTGTAGACCATCATCTTTTTGACCCATAGTGTCATCTAGTATGCTAGCCCTATACTATAGCGCCATCCAGGGCAGTCTTCGAGTGGTGGGCTTTGACCACATTTGTGTTAGGCTTGCAGGGTGACTTGTTCATATGACCCCACCGACACTTAGGAGGCTGCTACGTAGGATACGTCTGCAGCTATGGAGATGGAGAGGGTAGCTGACATTTTGAATGAGGCCTATGGCATTGATACTCAAGTAAATGGTAGCATGTTCATTGAATTTAATTTATTAAATTTTAATTTTGCAATGCAAGATTAACCAATATTTAGTTTTATGATTTTGATAAAATTTCAAGGTCATAGTGTTGATATTGGATACATTGGCCCTACACCTGCTTATTGTTCCATTGCATCTACTGTTGAGGTATGTAACTAGTAAACAATTATAAATTTATTACATGTTAATAGCATTGTTTTATAAACGGTATTCTAATATGTGATTTTGGATGTTGAATAGGATAATATTGGAGGTTTCATGGGAACACCTCCCAATGCTAGTGGATTTACACAAACTTACACACAAAACTAATAGAATAAAGAGTTTAACTAATGAATGGTACTTAATAAATTTGTGTAGTTTATATTCATATCGTTGATTATATTGCATTCCACACCTTTCAAACTCAAAGCATTACTTCACATTCCATAACTAATAACTAGATGTTGATAGATGACAAAATTTCAACTACAATATAGTTGTTTAGAAATTCAACATAAGCAGTGATGCAATTACTTCACATAGCATAAGTAATAAGTAGGAGCAGCTTCCAATTGCATTTGCTTGTCATGGCATTCCATGAGATCACTTTTTACTAAGACATCTTTTTAAACAATTCACTGCCTTGTCTATGCTATGGATGCTTGGAAGAAATATATGAAATAATAATAGTAAGAAATAGCATAGACAAGGCAATGAGTTGCTGAAAAAATGTCTCAAAGAAATGTGGTATCATGGTGATGTCCATCACCATGAGACCCAATTTCTTTAAGGATTTTTTTCAAACAGCTCACCGCATTTTCTATGCTACCACATTTTCCATACATGTCTACCAAAGCATTCTATCAAATAGTTAATTTCCTTGCTGCTATGGCTAAAATCCTAAAAAAGGTGCTTTCCAACAAACTATGGATGCTAAGAAAAAATCTATTAAAGCATAATAGTAAGCAATTACATAGACAACATAGTGAGTAATTTGAAAAAATGCCTTGAAGAAATGTGGTCTCATGGTGATGGAATGCCATTCCATCACCATGAGACCACATTTCTTTGAGGCATTTCTTTAAACAACTCACCACCTTTTCTAGGCTACCACATTCTCCATACATGTGCACCGTAGAAAAATGGCCCCTTATCATTTTCATGGTCTTTTAGGTCTTTCCTCTCGATGTTTGGTTTATTTTTCCTTGATTTATTGATGTAAAGTGGCTTGATCATGCCCATTTAAGTCTTCAAAATACAAATTATGGCATCTTTTGAAGGTGTTGTGAAGTGTTGTAAAATATTTCTACACTTTTCTAGACTCTATTCATTACAATTCACCTAAAAATCATCTTTCTATTCATCATCAAGTCCTATTTTAAAGTTTTGTAAAGTCTTGTAACAAGATTTCATGCTTTTCTAGGCATAATTTCACTATTTACACCTTTCTTACACTTTATTTGGCCCCTTTATGCCCTTATAAGGCTTTTAAATTAAGTGTGTTTTTGAATGTAAACCTGACAAACAACATTAAATGTGACTTAATTCCCAACACCCATAGTCAAGTCCAAGGAGGGACCCATTCACCATGGGTGGCGAATGAGTCCCTCTTGGCTCCAAATTAAAAATATTTCAAATTTTCTTTTAGGTTTTTATTTAAAATCACTTTATGTTGGCCTGTGATGAGGTATCATCAGGTTACTAAGGCACAATTGTGTATAAATATGTTATTTTCTCCTCGTTTTACATATCCTAACAATCTCATATCTCATTCAAACAATTCAAGCATTCAACTAAGCGTTTGAGCACTTTGTATCATCTACTCAAGCATCAATCAAGCATTTAAAGGCATCCATTGACATATCTTCAGATCTTCATCAGCAATGATTTGATAAGTTGATAACATTTGCATGTTATTAGTTTATGTTTCTCTTTCATTTCATCATTTTATTAAGGGTTTGATTACCAAAGTGGGATTTGACCAAGGAAAATCCCTTTTCCCTAATCCTTAACTATTTTTCCTCTTTGTGCATATGTTTTGTATGCATATTTATCAAGCATTTAGGTGTTGAAAAGTGGAGAAGAAGTCAACAAATTTTTTCAAGTCAATCATAACCTATTTCAAGCTTGGAGAAGACATTTTGTCCACTTTTTGTAGGATTAACTTCATCAACCTGACAAGCAGACAACCTCAGACTTGGTGCTATAGGATTGGTCCCCTAATTTCTCAGAATTTTTGGAGAGGACTGATTTTCCATCAGTGGCAAATGCGTCCCACCTTAAGGCTAGAAATCTAGATTTTGTCAATTTCTAAATCTCGACACTCAGAAGCCAACTTCTGACAGTTTTCATCAGAAGTAGGACTGATTCGCCATCAGTGGTGAATGATTCCCATGGTGATTTTCTATGATTCCAGACAACATTCAAAAGACTCTCGATTTTCCAATCTCTACCGAGGTGCACTCTGATTCAACCCTTTTCTTTTATGTTTTGCATTTATTCATTCATAATTCATTGTTTGCATAGCACATTGTGTTTTCAAACATTCCATTGTTCTTAGGTTTTGTGCATTCATAATCAATCAAAAATTTCATTTAGTTGAATTCATATCATTCCATTCATCTTTAATAACATCACACATTACATAATTTGAGTGAACTTGCTAGATTCTTTGGCCCTTATTTCTTCTTTTAAGTGAAAAACCCTATAAGTGCTAAGAAGGATTAGGGTGCCAAAAATATATGGTTCATTTTGGTGAACCTACATATTGAACACTTTAAATTTCTGATGTCAATTGCATATTGCATCTTAGACTTTATTTGCATTAACATTGAATTAGGATATTGTTTTGTTTTTGCATCCTAGGGTTTCTCATATTGCATTAGTGAAAGACTCATTTAAATTTCATTTTTACATTGCATATCATTGAAAAATTTGAAAAATTCCATTTGCATCCTTCATTGGCATCTAAAAAGCATTTAAATCACTTTAAATTTTCTGAAAAACATAAAAAAATATCATAGTTGGACTCATTTGCCACCCTAGGCGAATCAATCCACCTACACATTTCATTCTATATTTTCAGGCATTTTTCTAGTTAATTCCTGCATTTTTGTTCTCTATTGTTATTTCTCTATTTTAGTTTTTAGAATTTTTGTTCTTTGCATTTTGCATTCCTAGATTACATTGCATTTACATTCACCCTGTCCTTTGTGATACTTGCATTATTGTTTGGTGCCCCATTGATAATACTTTAGTGAGACAAAGTTCTAGATTCCTAGCTTTAGATGATAGCACTTTCGTTGTGGACCTTGGGATCTCAAGAGCTCCTACACCTAGTATGGAAAATGGTGCATTAGGCATTGATCATACCACTTCTATGCCTTCCCCTTTCCATCTAATGAATGTTGACACACAAAACAATTCCCTTCCTCGAGACAAGGTCATTAATAGTCATGAAGATTTTGCACATTTACAACAAGACTTGTCTCTTGAAAACATTTCCTCCACTATCATACCTGCAATAGAAATCCTTCATCATTTGATTGAAAGTGATGATGGTTTACAACTTATGAAGAAAATAGCTGACATATACAATAAACACGCTCCTTCCACATCCCAATCAGCAAACATAGTTGCAACCCAAGGAGGATCTCGCATTCCTCCCCCTTCAACCATGTAGCATCCATACCAACTTATACCACTCCTCAAGTTACAACAACTATGCAATAGGTTAGTCATGTGGCTCCTTTCACAATTCCAACTAGCATTCCAAGTTCCTTTGTGGCATCACATGTCCCCTCTTCCACCTTCACCCCTCTAAGTGTCCCTTTCACTTCACCCAACATTACATACACTCCATCTCCATTTTCCCTTCCACCTCATACCCCTTAGACCGATCCCACCATTACACAACTCATTAACATAGTATCATCCATGCAACAACAACTCTCCACCATTAGTCAAAGCCAAAATGCTCCACCAACATATCATGTTCATAGTAGTCCATTATCCTTAGATATCTTACACACCCAAATGCCACAAGGAGTTGAAATGCCTTAGTTTGAGAAATACGGGGGTAAAGGAGACCCTACCAACCATTTCAATGCATATATAGCCTTGTGTAGTGACTTTTTATTCAATGATAAGTTGTTAGCCAAAATTTTCCCTAGGACCTTGAAAGACACTGCATTAGAGTGGTTTTCATACCTTCCCAATCATTCCATTTGATCGTTCAATGAACTTGTAGATTCCTTCATAAGCCACTTCCAAGTTCACATGACACCTAAGAAATTAATGGTTGATTTAATACGCTATAAACAAAATACCAATGAAAATTTTACTGACTTCATTTCTCGTTACCAGTCATTGTATGCTCAAATTGATGGCAAGATTCCTGATTCACATCTGCAGAAGATGTTTATCGAAAACTTGCACACTCACCTTCAAGATAAGTTAACCATGATGAAATTTCCCTTGTTCATGCATCTATGTATGACCCTTTGTGATTATCACAACTCAATTTCTAGTCATGATTCAAAGTCCACTTCTAACCGAACAGACAAACCTAAGCAAAATAACCAAAAAAATGCGCAAAACTTTAGAAAACCGAATCGAGGCTTCTTACAATTCAATCTACCTTCTCCACAACCACCTCAGCTTGTTCCAAACCAAGTGGCCATTGTTAAAGCAACAATTCCCTATTCCTATGGGGATTCAAAGAGACAATTTACTCCCTTACCTAATACCTTTCACGATACAATGAACCAATTGCTCCAGCAACAAATGCTTAGTTTTCCTACCATTAAACCACTTGATACCACTAATCCTTTACCACCTAACTTCAAACAAAATGCTTATTGCCATTTTCATCACCAAAATGGCCATGACACCGAACAATGTAAGCGTCTAAAACACTCAGTTCAAGACGACATTGATTTAGGTCATTTGTCCATTGTGTGTGTTAATGATCATGGCAATATGTCAGTTGCATCCCCTAACCAGAATTTACAAATCTTTACCAACCCTATGCCTAAATATAATATTTCATTTTTCAAGGCTAGTGAGCCTTCAAACCCTCAAGTCATGAACATTAATACAAATAATGAACAACCTGATATACCTCCAAATGCTACCCAAGTTAATCCTATGGATGAACTTGTGGGTATGACAGAAATTATCCCTCGTAAGGGCTCAACCAACAAAAATCTTGATAGCACTTTTTATTCCAAAGATATACTTAAAAAGCTTCCTGATGGTCCTCTTTACATAGTCGGTTGAATCTATGATAAACCAACCAATGGGATATTAATAGATCCCACCTATGGAGAGAATGTGACCATAAAATAATTTTTGGTATTACATGAGTTATATCAAGATAACTATAATAAACCAACTACTTGGATTAAAACACATAATGGTTTTGTGTGCCCTGTGATTAGATCCATCGTACTCCCAATATAAGTAGGACCCAAAACTTTGGAAGTAAAATTTTCTATCATTTCACAATTAGATCAATTTCATCTATTGCTAGGCCACCCTTGGCTTCACTCGATGAAAGCGGTCCCCTCAGTTGTTCACAAGTGTTTGAAGTTTCTACATGGCAATGAAATATTTACCATAAACCATAGTGGCTTTAACCCATTATCTTCTAAAGGAATTTTTTCCCTAGAAGCCTTTTGGTCTGAGCCTATGGAGCCCATCACTCCTCGTAAGGATTTCTTCTTTATAGCCTATCAAAAGTTCAAAGCCAAATGCATAGTTGAATTGTCTCTTATTTCCCCATCCACTTCCACTCCTCCTATGCTAGATGAAACCATGCTTCAACCTGAATCTTACATTGAAAAAATCACACAACAACCACCCATAAATACTTCCCCCTTTTCATTTAAATGACCAATAGAAAATGACACCAATCCTGTCATGCATCCTTGCCTTAAGCAAGTGTATAAAGCTAAAGATAAAGTGATTGACACATCTTCTTTAGTTTCTTTTGTTCTTCCCCCTCTGGAGGAAAAGGAACCTATGATGGATCAACCTACTCTAACCCCTCAACAACTCCAAAATAAAATTAAATGAAACCGCGGTGCTAGGGAGCGTAGGAATCATCGTCATCTCCTTGCTCATCAGTATCAAATGGAAGAAAAAAATGAAACCCAACCTCCACCTATGACATAAGCAATAGATGATCAACCTCTTCCCCATAACCTACCTCAAAACAACACAATCCAACCCTCACAACAAAATGAACCAATCCAATAGCCACAACTTTTGCCACATCCTTCCTTGGAGATAACCCTTCATCCTCCTATTATAATCAACCTTGATGACAATGACGATGAAGAGATTACAAAAATAGATGAAGTGCATAACACTCTAAACATATTATTTTCATCTACAATGACCTTAAATGATAAACCTTCTCCACCAAGTGAAGAACTCAGTACATCTCCTAGTTTGGCACTTGCAATTTTTCCTTTGCATAGTCAACCGCCCTACATTGAACATGATTGGGAGGTGGATGACCTGTTAGATGGTTAACTTGCATTCACCTTACTAGCCTTTTACACTTTCATTTTTTGATTTTCTTTTATGTGTATATCATACTCCCCCATAATGTGTGTTTGATGTTCCCTCTCTTTGTACACTTCTATTCATACCTCTATTCTTCTCTATGTCGTGCATTGCCTTTTTCACTTTTTGATTTTTGTTCTCCTTTTGGGGATGACTCAAATCATAGAGATGTCTTATGTCTCTTCCATGTTGAACCAATTGGTCCTTTTTATTTTGTATTTTCTTGTGTTTTTCCTTTTGGGGATGACACAAAGGGTAGAGACATCCTATGTCTCTTCCATGTTGACACAAAAGGTCTGTTTTCCTTTGTTTTGTGTTTTCCTTTTGGGGAAAAAGAAAACGATTGAGACTGCAATGTCTCTTCCATGTTCACCAATTGGTCCTTTTTCTTTTCTTTTCTTGTGTTTTTCCTTTTGCGGATGATGCAAGGCATTGAAACCAAATTTCTCCTTCATGTTGACCCAAAAAGATTTTTTCTTTTCTTTTTCCTTTTCATTTTCATTTCACTTTTGTTTTCCTTTTAGGGATGATGCAAAGCATTGAGACTGCAATCTATCTTCCATGTTGACCCAAAATGGAAAATTTTTTTCATTTGTTTTTGTTCTATTTGTGTCATTCTTCTAGTTCTATGTTCTATGGGGAATGATGATAGTTATGAGCTCTTTCATAAAAACATTGCAACAAAGAACATACTAACCCCAAATCCATAGATCCCTTATGTGTTTGGTGTTTTCATTTTGGGGGAAACCCCTTCTTTTTCTTTTTCCTCTCTTTCACATGACATAGCCTAAGTACTTGGAAACATATGACTTTGCATAGGGGCTTTCCAAGTTGGCTCTCATGTCTTGTCTTCTTTTTTCATTTTCTTTCCTTCACTACTTTAAAGCAATTGCTCCTAGACTAATGTGTAGCAATTTCTTTAAAGTGGGGGAAATACATTGGCATCATTTAATTTGCATTCATGGTTCCTAGTGTATCCTTCTCACTTCATACGATGTGTTTATCACTTTGTGGATGACATTGGGTATGATGTCCTTCATAACTGTGATCTATCTAGTAGCATATTACATTCCTCTTGGTGGCCTGATGAGACACACTGCATCCCCTAAGTTGTGAATCTTTTATTCTTTGATTGGTCCTCTCTTGTAGATGTTAGACGCAATGTCCCCTAAGCAATAGACCTTGCATGAACTTAAAAAGACTCCTTTGAACATATTTTACATTTTACATTTTTTGCCACCTTGCATAACACAACTTGCATGCATGTGGTACTTTCCCCATAGCTACCTTTGTGTTTGTGAGTGCATGCTAACTAGCGTATGTACTTGACCTTCGTGGTTTTTCTCACCTGACGGACTGCCATGAGTTCTATCGCCCCAGAGTTCAAGAATGCATTCTCTTTTTCAAACTAATGGGCTAGATCTTATCCATAACTAGTTGGATAAAAGATATAAGCTTTCATTTATTTTTCATCATCATGTGTGTTCTTTTGTTCTTATGTTAAGTTTTCCATGGGATCTTCATCCTAGGGGCTTGATCATCCCTCTTGATGGTTGTCATTTCATCTTTCTAACACAAGTACATTGAAACCTCTCTCTTGATATTCATGGCTACTTTAGTGTGACTTTGAAGCAAGTTCATCCTCTCACTAAAATGGGGGCTTAATATAGTAGAAAAATGGCCCCTTGTCATTTTCATAGTCTTTTAGGTCTTTCCTCTCGATGTTTGGTCCATTTTTCTTTGATTTATTGATGTAATGTGGCTTGATCGTGCACATTTAAGTCTTTGAAATGCAAATTATGATGTGTTTTGAAGTGTTGTAAAACATTTCTACACTTCTCTAGGCTCTATTCATTACAATTCACCTAAAAATCATCTTTATATATATCATTAAGTCTTATTTTGAAGTGTTGTAAATTCTTGTAACAAGATTTCATGCTTTTCTAGGAATAATTTCACTATTTACACCTTTCGTATGCTTTATTTGACCCCTTTATGCCCTTATAAGGATTAATTAAGTGTGTTTTTGAAAGTAAACCCGACAAATAACATTAAATGTGACTTAATTCCAGACACCCACATTCAAGTCCAAGGTGGGACCCATTTTCCATGGGTGGCGAATGAGTCCCTCTTGGCTCCAAATTAAAAATATTTCAAATTTTCTTTTAGGTTTTTATTTAAAATCACCTTATGTCGACTTGTGATGAGGTATCATCAGGTTACTAAGGCACAATTGTGTATAAATATGTTATTTTCTCCTCATTTTACATCTCCTAACAATCTCATATCTAATTCAAACAATTCAAGCATTCAACTAAGCATTTGAGCACTTTGTATACTCTAATCAAGAATTCAAAGGAATCCATTGACATATCTTTAGATCTTCATCAACAAGGGTTTGGTAAGCTGATAGCATTTGCATGTTATTAGTTTATTTTTCTCTTTCATTTCATCCTTTTATTAAGGGTTTGATTACCAAAGTGGGATTTGACCAAGGCAAATCCTTTTTCGCTAACCCTTAACCATTTTCCCCCTTTGTGCATGTGTTGTGTATGCAGATTTATCAAGCATTTAGGTGTTGAAAAGTGAAGAAGAAGTTAACAAAGTGTTTCAAGTCAATCATAACCTATTTCAAGCTTGGAGAAGGCATTCTATCCATTTTTTGCAAGATTAACTTTGTCAACCCGACAAGCAGACAACCTTAGATCTGGTGCTACAAGATTGGTCCCCTGATTTCTTAGAATTTTGGGAGAGGATTGATTCACCATCAATGGCGAATGAGTCCCACCTTAAGGCTAAAAATCTATATTTTGTCAATTTCTAGATCTCGACACTCAGAAACCAGTTTCTGACAGCTTTGATCAGAAGAAGGACTTATTCGCCATTAGTAGTGAATGAGTCCCCCTGGTGATTTTTTGTGATTCCAAATAGCATTCAAAAGATTCCAGATTATCCAATCTCTACTCAGGTGCACTCTGATTCAACCCTTTTCTTTTATGTTTTTCATTTATTCATTTATAATTCATTGTTTGCATATCACATCATCTTTTAAAAAATTGCATTGTTCTTAGGTTTTGCATTCATAATCAATCAAAAAGTTCATTTAGTTGCATTCATATTATTCCATTCAGCTTTAATAATGTAACACATGACATAATTTGAGTGAACTAGCTAGATTCTTTGGCCCTTCTTTCTCCTTTTAGGTGAAAAACCCTAGAAGTGCTAAGAAGGATTAGGGTGCCAAAAATCTACAGTTCAACATGTGTACCAAATAATTTTATCAAACTAATCACTTCCTTCCTGCTATGGCTAAAAGCCTAAAATAGGTGCTTTCCAACAAATTATGGATGCTTGGAAAAAATCTATCAAAGCATAATAATAAGCAATATCATAGTCAAGGCAGTGAGTAGTATGAAAAAATTCCTTGAAGAAATGTGGTCTCATGGTGATAGAATGTCATTCCATCACCATGAGACCACATTTCTCTAAGGCATTTTTTTAAATAGCTCACTACCTGAAGAATGAAAACCAACCCTTTAGCCAAAATTCCCCTCCAAATTATTTTCAAGGTCCTCATCCTCAATTTACTAATCCATGGAACCTTCCACCCTTTATTCCCCTTGTTCATGTCCACACCCTTTCCTCTTCATGTCATGGTCTCCCCTCCATCTCATAACCAAGACCACACTATACTATCCATCCCATCCCAGCATAATACCATAGAGAAGGTAATGAACTGTTTGAAAAAATGCCTCAAATAAATGTGGTCTTATGGTGATGGAATGCCATGACACACAAATGTGTCATGGCATTCCATCACCATAAGACCACATTTATTTGAGGCATTTTTTCAAACAGTTCATTACCTTCTTTATGCTACCATAGTTATCGTACATGGACCTACGAAAGCATTTTATCAAATGGTCCACCGCCTTGCTACTATGGGTAAAAGCATAAAAATAGGTGCTTTTGAACAAGCTATGGATAGGGAAAATAGTAAGCATGATAGTTAGAAATATATAGTTTAATAAGTACTCAAATTTTTGTTCATTATTTCATACATTATAAGCCATGATGTGGATCGCTATTGTAATTTTCTTGATTGAATAATTTGTTGTTTTATTTTCAGATGTTGGAAGTGGATACACCTCTGAGTGTTCATAGGCAAATGGAGATTGGTGTTTCATTTTCTATAGAGTACTTGATGGATCTCATGGTGGAGGCATGAGGCAGATTACTAAATTTAAATTTACATTCATTGTTATAGCTGTTAGTTAGTGAAAAATCAAACCATTATTGATTTGTAGTTTAATTTCTCTTTGGATGGTTTCTATAGGGCTTCAGCATGTCGTAGCATGAGCATGTGAATATTTATCATGAGGAGGGAGATTTTCTATTGGAGGTAAGTGATTATTTTATTAAATATATCATTTTTTATAATGTAATTTCTATATATTAATGTCTTTACTTCTTCTTGTAACAAATAAAGCTTGACCAAGAGCTAAACCTGAGGAGGAGCACCAGGAACACTCCTTGGCCTCAGAATAAATGAGTGACAAACCTATCACCATCTGGCTAACAAGAAAAAGGAAAGAATTTATTTCGACAAGGTGCAGAGCAATGACTTTTGATTCTAGAGCCCTTTGTTGTATGCCTATATGGAAGTTTTGTACATATTTTACATATTGGATATATTTGGAATTGTATGTCTATATGGAATTCTTGTAAGCCTATATGGCTATTTTGTATATATTTTATACTTAAATAGACATATATTGATGTATGCCTACATGGCTATTTGGTTAATACAAATCTCTTTTATCAATGGTGTCCATATTTGCATTATAAATCCATCGTTCAATAGATATGAGTTACATGTATTCAAGTGTATACTTTACACCTTACTTGTATACTTTGTGACTTATGTGTATTCCAATGGATACATTGTGACTTACGTGTTTTCATTCGTATACCTTGTATTCATCCATATACTTTGTATTAATTTGTGTATACTATGTATTTGTGTGTATACTTTAAGGCTTACATGTTTTTGAGTACTTGTGTTTCCCTTATTCACATGTATGCTTGACTTATTCATGTGTATGCTTATTAATTGGTTAGCCCTAACATTGATCATTATTTTCCTTCATGGTTTTTCTTGAATATTTATTGATTGATGTTAAACAACTTTATTAGTTGATGCTAAACAACTTCAATATTTCTAGGAATACTAGCAGACTTACAAATTAGAAAATTGCACAAATTGAAAAGAAAAGATTAACTGTAAATAAGTGCATTGATTATTAACTTGATAATTGATTAATAATGACTATAATATGTATCAAGAGATGAGCCTTCTAGAATGGAAACTACCGACTAGAAAATAGGCAAAGCATTCCCAATACTTTGAAAGCAATGATCCACCCAAATTTGCAACAAGAGAGAAGGCTTATTTAAGATCCTTGAGCAATGTATTTCCTAATGCTCATTTTTCTTACATATCTCAATTCAGTTTAATCCAAAGAGTTCCATGAAATGCTTTATATAAAAGCAAAAAAAATGTTTTCAATTGGTATTCCATGAGATGTTTCAAAAAAAGATTCTTGTATATTTAATCTTTTGATTGGAACAACCCAATTAAGCAAAGGATACAAAATTTTCACAACACTTGCAAAACATAATATTAATAGCAAATGATGAGTAGTTAACTTATTGACACATTAAATCATACAAACATTTATCTTGAATAGTCTTTAAACCATTTCATAGCATAATCCTCACAGTACAAAATGAATTGTTATGTTCTTGATCCATCAACATATAAACACGTCGAAAGATGTATATGTCAACTTTTGGCAATATTATTTCTTGTATAGGAAATGCACTTGGGAGAAAGCTTTATAATTTATAATACAAATAAGAAATGGACTCAAGGGTGGAAAATTTATTAATCACACCAAATAATAAATGTACATGAGAGCATCACTTGTTTCTCTTAGGTTCCAATTTTCAAGCATAGCAAATCATTTCAAATGAAAATGACAAAATGCATCACAACCAAAGTTGTTAATTGAGGAAAAATGAAAAAATTCCAAGTTCCACCATTGGACACATTTACAATTGGTTGTATATTGTTGTAAGAGCGAGGATAATTAAAAAACATCTTTCACTTGCTAGACTTGAGGATGATCATATACTTTTTGTATGGAAAACTCAGAATTCTCAATTGTCATGTGAATGTTTCTCTTTTCGATTGTTTTGCATGCCATCATAAGGGATCAAGCCAGTTGAACATAGCTCAGAGCAATTTTGTGTGTTTGGGTGCAAAAGAGGACCATGCCTACCGTAAATGTACCTATTGGGACACATTGGAACAGTTCGTTTGGTCACACAAGTTATAGAATGAAAGTTGCACCACTTTGCAACTTTAAACTGCTTGCATTTGACACTTTTTCCATCAAGTGAAAATAGGACACTGGATGAGAAGACGAATCTAAGATAACAAAATTTGAGATAGGTTATTGTAGAGGGGCCCAAAAAAATCCCATTGGCTCAGACGAAGATTTCATAAGCATCACAATTTCTGAGTAATAGCCCATCAAAGATTGCTACCCTTTTGCACTTTGGACCCTTAAGGGATCAACTCGGTTGAACATAGCTCAGAGTGATTCTGCATGTTTGGGTGTGAAAGAGGACCATTCCTAGCATAAATGTACCCATATGAATGCATTGGAATAGTCTATTTGGTCACATGAGTTGAAGAACGAAAGTTGCACCACTTTGCAACTTTACACTACTTGCATTTGACACCTTTTCAATCAAGTGAAAATTGGACACCACGGGAAAATGACTCCAAGATAAAAAAAAAAACTGAGAGAGATTATTGTAGAGGGGCCCTACATGATCATGTAGGCTTAGACAGAGAGTTTGTAAGCATCATGGTTTCTGCGTAATAGCCTATCAAGGATTGTTGCCCTTTTTCACTTTGGACCCTTAAAGGATCGAGTTGGTTGAATGTAGCTCGAAGTGATTTTGTGTGTTTGGGTGTGAAAGATGACCATGCCTAGTGTAAATGTACCCATTTGGATGTGTTGGAATAGTTTGTTTGGTCACATGAGGTTCAAAACAAAAGTTGCACCACTTTGCAACTTTACACTGCTTGCATTTGACACTTTTCCATCAAGTGAAAACTGGACACCATGGTAAAACAACTTTGAGATAACAAAAATTGAGAGAGGTTATAATAGAGGGGCCTGACATGGTCCTATAGGCTCAGAGAAAGATTTTGTAAGCATCACGTCTTTTGGGTAATATCCCATCAAATATTATTGCCCTTTTGCATTTTGCACCCTTAAGGGATCAAGTTCGTTGAACGTAGCTCAGAGTGATTCCACATGTTTGGGGGAAAAAGAGGACCATTCCTAGTGTAAACATACCCATCTAGACATGTTGGAACTGTCTGTTTTCTCACACGAGTTGCAGAACGAATGTTGCACCACTTTGCAACTTTACACTGCTTGCATTTGACACTTTTTCCATCAAGTGAAAACTGGACACCATGAGAAAATGACTCCAAGATAAAAAAATTTGAGAGGTTATATTAGAGGGGCCCAATGCAATCCTGTAGGCTCATATGAATATTTTGTAAGCATCACACTTTTTGAGTAATAGGTTTTCAAATATTTCTACCCTTTTGTACTTTGGACCCTTAAGGGATCGAGCCAGTTGAACGTAGCTCAAAGTGATTCCATGTTTTTTTGGTGTGATAGAGGACCATTCCTAGTATAAACGTACCCATACTAATGCATTGGAATAGTATTTTTGGTCACACGAGTTGTAGAACAAAAGTTACACCACTTTGCAACTTTACATTACTTTCATTTGACACTTTTTCTATCAAGTGAAAACTGAACACCATGGGAAAATGACTTTGAGATAACAAAAAAAAAGAGACGTTATTGTAGAGGGGCCCAACTTAATATTGTAGGCTCAAACAAAGAGTTTGTAATCCTCATGATTTCCATGTAATATTCTGTCAAAGATTGCTACCCTTTTGCACTTTGGATCCTTAAGGGATCTAGCCGGTTGAACGTAGCTCAGAATGATTCAACGTGTTTGGGTGTGAAATAAGACCATTCCTAGTGTAAAAATACCCATATGGATGTGTTGGAACAGTCAGTTTGGTCACATGAGTTGCAGAATGAAAGTTACACCACTTTGCAACTTTACATTGCTTGTGTTTGACACTTTTTCCATCAAGTGAAAACTAGAAACCATGGGAAAATTACTCTAAGATAATAAAAAAATCTGAGAGAGGTTATTATAGAGGGGCCCAACTTGATCCCATAGGATTAGATGAAGAGTTTGTAAGTGTAATAGTTTTTGAGTAATAGCCCATCAAAGATTGCTTCCCTTTTTCACTTTGGACCCTTAATGGATCGAGCCAATTTAATGTAGCTTAGAGTGATTCTGCATGTTAGGGTATGAAAGAGGACCATTCCTAGTGTAAACATACCCATTAATAGCTCTTTAAAGATTGTTTCCCTTTTGCACTTTGGACCCTTAAAGGATCAAGCTGGTTGAGCATAGCTCAGAGTGATTCCACATGTTTGGGTGTGAAAGAGGACCATGACTATCATAAATGTACCCATCTTTCACATTGGAATAGTTCGTTTGGTCACACAAATTGCAGAACAAAATTTACACCACTTTGCAACTTTACACTGCTTGCATTTGACACTTTTTCCATCAAGTGAAAACTAGACACCATAGGAAAACAAATCTGAGATAAAAAAAAACCGAGATAGGTTATTGTAGAGGGGCCCAATGCAATCCCATAGGATAAGATGGAGAGTTTCTAATTGTTACAGTTTCCAATTAATAGCCCATCAAAGATTGTTTCCTTTTTACACTTTGGACCCTTAAGGGATCGAGCTGGTTGAACATAGCTCAGAGTGACTCCACATTTTTGGGTGTGAAAGAGGACTATTTCTAGCATAAACATACCCCTTTGGATGTGTTGGAATAGTTTGTTTGGTCACACGAGTTGCAGAACAAAATTTGCACCACTTTGCAACTTTACATTGCTTGCATTTGAAACTTTTTCCATCAAGTGAAAACTCGACACCATGGGAAAATGACTCTGAGAAAACAAAAACCAAGAGAGTTTATTTTATAGGATCCTAATGCAATCTCATAGGATTAGATGGAGAGTTTTTAAGCATCACAATTTTCGAGTTATATCTTGTTAAAGATTGTTGTCCTTTTGCACTTTGGACCCTTAAGGGATCGAGCCAGTTGAATATAGCTCAGAGTGATTATGTGTGTTTTAGTGTGAAAGAGGACCATGCTTAGTGTAAATTTACCCATCGAGATGCGTTGGAATAGTCCATTTGGTCACAAAAGTTGCAAAACAAAATTTGCACCGCTTTGCAACTTTACACTACTTGCAATTGACACATTTTCCATCAAGTCAAAATTGAAAACCACAGAAAAATGACTTCAAGATAACAAAAACTGAGAGAGTTTATTGTAGAGATTCCTTGCATGATCTTGATTCCTTAGATGGAATTCCCGTAACTAACACGATATATGAGTAACAGGACGTCAAAGATTGTTGCCCTTTTGTAATTTGGACTATTAAGGAATTACGCTGCATGAATTACAAATATTTGAGGGGAGCAATAAATTTCAAAAATTGATTAAAAATATCATTACAAATGTTTATTTCAATAGACAGTATGCTATATTGATATTGATATATAATCATTAGGTTGATTTCTTTTAATAAAAGAAGATTTTATAATTAGTCAATTAGTGCTAGTTATAATAGGGAGAGAATAAAAGAAGAAAAATAATGATTAGTAACCATCAATGGTTATTACACTCACTATATTAATAATATGATGTTTACAATAAAATGAGATTTATTTGGTTGTCCTAATTCTTTTGTTTGTGCTACAATTGTCTAATATGTTTCATACACTGTTTCGAAACCCAAGTGCTTGTACTTGTAGGCACAATGCCTTAGGTACTTTGTTCTCATAGATCTTTTACAATGTCACTCATACATTTGATATTCTCTTATAATGTCTACATCATAGGTTCTCGTGATGAGGTTAACTTCAAATGAATAACTTGAGATTCCCTCGCTAAGCTTCACACACTCTTTTATAATAGATTCAAATCAGAATTGAGATTCATCAAGATCATCAAAATAAGGATGTTGCATTGCTTTTTTGGTTGAGATTTTCTTGGATGACTCATAAATCAGAATTTTCTGCAAAGAGACACCAATCAATTTTTAGTAGTTTACTTATGAATAGGTAAAGTAAAAGAAGAAAAAGAAAGAGCATCCAAAATGGAAATGAAATGAAAATAAATGGAAGGCACTTACAAGCAACAAATTGACACCATTTGGTTCCAAATCGGGAATAGCAAGGCATAAATATTGATGCTTCCATTGAGGATAGGCATGTCAGTCTCTCAACTTAGTCACTTCTGGCCATACATCTTCATTTGTAGTTCCAAGATAGCTATTGCACACAACATCTCTCATGAATAGAATAACTTGAAATTCAAGATGCTCTTATAATGTCTACATCATAGGTGCTCATGATAAGGTTAACTTCAAATGAATAACTTGAAAATCCCTCACTAAGCTTCACACACTCTTTTTATATCGCTTAAAATCATAATTGATATTTGCTAATATCATCAAAATAAGGATGTTGCATTGCTTTTTTGGCTGAGATTCTCTTCGATGGCTCATAAATCAGCATTTTGTGCAAGGGGGACAACAATCAATTTTTTGTAGGTTACTTACAAATAGTAAAAGTAAAAGAAGATGATATAAACATTAGATGATAGCATTGGCATCATACAAATTAATATGCATACAAGTATAAATTAATAAGAACCAATGTGCATACTTACATATTAATCCAACGAACCATCCGGGTCTGCTCTACTTTTTATTGTGTCAAGTATTGCCTCATGGTTAGATTCATGGACATTCCACAACCTGGTCTTGTTCGAAGTTCTACCCCCATATTTGGTCAAAAAAACATTGGATGCCAGGACAAGGTTCGAGTAATGAAGAATCCTCTAATGTGTGTCAAAGTCCTAAAACAACCAATATTTAACATTGTTATGTGGGTACCTTCTAAGCCACGTTTTAGTAACAATAACTGAGCCTATAGGGTATTCAATGTTTTATCCATCTATAACTAGTGCCTCCAATCTATTTTTGTCATCAACACAATAACACAAGTAATATTTTGTTCCCTTTTCATTTTCTTCATCTGCAATAACTGCATAAACATTCCTTGCATTGATATGTGCAGCAAATCTATTGAAATTAGTCAACATTACAAATACACTACAAAGTAAGATAATAATAGGAATTTCAAAAACTAAGCAAGTAGATATATTATTGGGTTGAACTAGATCTGGTATGTGGTGAAATTCAACCGATGAATCCATCTGTGTTAGTTCCAATTTCATTGGAGGACAATACATGTGAAGTGGGCTCAAATAACTTAAGGACCATTTTTCAACCCACTCCTTTAACTTGCAATCATCTTAGGCTTTCATTGTACATGAAGAACAAAAGCATACCATCTTCCGTGTATTGATACTCCATGAACCTGCACCTGAGCTAAGGAAAGAGTGTAGCTCACTTGATCCTGTTAGTGTACAAAAATCCTCATATAGTGCAATGTTAGTATCATGCATCAACCAAAAATATCTATGAACTAAAGATGTACCTTCATTACGTGCACCCATCGAAGCATTACACCACTTGACAATTGATTTTGTATCTTTCAACTTTGCATTATCTTTATACTTTAACTCTTCTTGTGCCTATGCTCTTTTCACACATGCTCCTGCACCATCATGCTTCCCCTTTCCATGCCCAACCTCACAAAATTTTCACATATGCTGAACACCTATAATGACATGCATCCTACACAACCAATAGAACATGTGTGATTTCCTAACCTATGTTGCACAGTTATCCAACCGTATTATATGTCGACCGTATGTTATGCCCCTCTGAGCCAAATCACTATAGAACATCTTGAAGCAACCTTGCACGAACTATGGAGAATGTGTGTGATCATCACTAATATAAAAGTGATACTCCCTCAATACCTTCCTTTGGTCCTATGTACTATCAGTTGCATGAATGAATGTTATGTGCACAAATATCGAAGCCTATGTGGAGTTGTAATATTGTGACTACACCTCACATTGTGGTTGTAGAGTGTAGTTCTCTACAAATTCGACCACTGAAACCATGTTTCCAACTAGAAAGATGTCCTTGCATAGATTGAATTGTGTGTCCGTCCATTGGGCTCTATGGGTATGCCTTGCATACTCATACACTATATTGTCACTAAACATGGACATAAATTGATACACTAGAATCTTCTGAATAACCAAATCACACCTTTTTGCTTGATTACCATCTTTTATAGTGTATGCCACTTTTTTATACTTCCCGAACTTACTATTTTCTATCCCACCTCATCTATTCTTTCCATATGTTGACATACTAGCATACGTTGCAAGCTACCGCAATGTTGACATGAACCATCCAAGCATAGTGTCCTATAGAATATTTGGCCATCCTCTATTTCACATAAAAAAATTTATAAGAACTCTCTTGAAGATTTTGGTGGAGATTGTATGCCACAATCCTACAAAATATCGTTAGTATGCAAATCTAAACATATAGAAAAATAAACATCATAATGGGTAGAGAATTAAATATTTAGTCTACAACAACAAGTAGTGCATGTGTGATTTATCTTGACATAAAAAGGTTTAATCATTTCAAAATATCTTTGAAAAATACTAATTTGAGGATAATCCTATTGAAATTTATGAAAAAATTGGGTTTAATTCGTATCCAAAAAATGCTTTGGATGTGGCGCATGGTTTCAACTACTGATTCTTCTTCTTACCACATCCCTTTGATTCGGAGATGGCCTTGTGTTATTCTTCCAATACTCTTCAATTAGTGTTCTCAATGCTTCAACATTTTTTTTGTCTTTTTGTGGCAATCTCCTTGAGAATGCCCATAATGCATTTGAATCGATGCCCTCAATTCTTTTCCACCTTTGAACAACTTTTGATAATTTTTTTCTATTAATTCTCATTTGTTCACTTGTCTTTCTAATGAGACAAGCTCTCTTTGTTTGACTACTTAACAAAGTCGATGCAATGACAGGTCGAGTGGCATTACTATCCATTTAGCATGAGGTCTTACCCACACTGTCATAAGCATCCATTAGATTCTTCACAATAGCTTTTTCACTTGAAGCATTTAGTGTTCTCAACCCAAGAGTCTTCAGGATGTTTCTATACTTTAAACCTCACATCATTTAAACAAATAGTTGACATCTTGTGGTCTCATTTATCCTTTCAAAGAACTATTTCCAAATCTTATCAACATATCTTCTACAAGTGTGTGTTGGAATCTTACCTTCCATGTGCTACAAAATAAACTTATCAATATTAATCAAATACTTCGGCTTTCTACGCAAAATTGTAGGTGGTGTTCTCCAAGATACATACTCCTCAACATTAGCCATTTCTTCAATATTTAAGTGAGGTGGGGTACATTGCGTACCTTCGATCAAGGGTGGAATAGACAACATACCTTGAGGTTGACATGGGGATGATTGCATACATTCTTTGTTAAATCCGAGTGATGATGTACTCTCAACTTGAGGTGTGGTGGATGGTGTCCCTTCATATTCACTTGCGATAGATGGTGTCCTTCCATATTCACTTGGGGTAGATGGTGTCCCTCCCTATTCACTTCCGGTAGATGGTGTCCCTCCATATTCACTTGTGCTTAATGGTGTCCATTTATATTCACTTGCAGCAGAGGGTGTCTCCAACTACGGTATCATATTCTATCTTAGCACGCTACTTTCACATTTGTGCCCTTGTGCTACCAATTCCTTTTCTCTTTTTGATGTTTGAGGTTCCTCTTCAATTGGCTTGTTTTCATCAATTGTATCCAATTTCTTCTTCTCATGATATATCCTCACCCATTCTCTCTCCTTTGCTTTATTGGTTTCATACTCTTCGTCTATTAGTTTATTCCTTGTCTGTTTCCTCGGCATGGCGGATAATTTTACCTATAGCATGGTAATGAGACAAATATTAGTTCCTAAAAACTGAATCCATACAAATAAATGAAATATATGTCATTCAAGGCTTCATACAAAATACTTACAATCATCATGTAGAAGAGTATTTTTAGCATAGACAAAGGTCACATGAATGTTTCTGATGGAATTCCTTAAACAAATGAAGGTCGACCCTACCTAGCTTGCAAATTTGGTAGGGTTGACAAGGTAGGGGCAGTGTATTCCTCATAGAAATGGGGTCTCATGGTGATGTACATCACCGTAAGACCGCATTTCTATGAGGCATACAATGTACATCATTGTAAGACCCTATTTCTATGAGGCATATGTTGCCCCTACCTTGTCAACCCTACTGAATTAGCAAGCTAATGAGATCACTAGCTTGCAAGCTCACTAGAGTGCATGTTATGTCTTGCTAAAAGAACAACCATATCTCTACTACTTAAAAACATGCCGCATTATGAGAAAGTTGATTTTTAATTGGTTTATTTTTTCTCTCTTTCTCTCTACCCTCTACCCTTAATCCACAACCCTTAATCCCTTGACCCTTAAACCCTCAACCTTAAACCCTAAAACATATACCCTCAAACCCTAAACCCTCTACCCTCAACCCTAAACCCTTAACCTTCTACCATCTACCCTCAAACCTCATCCCTCAACCCACTACCCTATACCTTCAATTCTCAACCCTCTACCCTTTATCCTCTATATCTCTCCCACTCTCTCCCTCTCTCTCTCTCTCAATTTTCTCCCTCCTACCACACCCCTCTACCCTTAACCCTCTACCATCTACCCTTAACCCTTAAATCCTCTACCCTCTACCCTTAAACCCTTAAACCCT
>VDFB02270049.1:0-51974 GCA_007258455.2 Sequoia sempervirens
TCTCTCTCTCTCTCTCTCTCTCTCTCTCTCTCTCTTGAATTGGTCACACATCAATAAATATATAATATATACTATGTGTTAAATATATAATATATAGTATAATATAATATATAATATAATATATAATATAATATAATATATAATATAATATATAATATAATATATAATAATATATAATATATAATATAATAATATATAATATATAATATATTAGTATATTAGTATATATTAAAATATTAAATATTATGTATTATAAATAATACAAGTAACGGATATCCATTTCTAAACGGATATCCATTTATAAACGGATGTCCATTTATAAACGGATGTCCATTTTTTCTAAAAAAAATAGTAGGCTAGGGATTTGGTTCGAGATTGCCTAACCTAGAAAGTCAACCCAAAAAACATGTTTAGAAAATTTGCTTAGTTCTCTAAAGTTCACCCTTGTGGCTGACGACTATTTTTTAATCCGAATTTCATGAAACGAAAAGGGTTTATATAGAAAATTGGTAGCTTTCCACCAATATAATATATTCCTTATTTTGAATTTAATAAATAACTATTATTGATTTTCTACATGCATTGCAACTAAAGTCCTGATTGATAGGCTAACTGAAAAAACTTCCATAACTTTCAAACAACTTAACATTTTTCAAACCTAAAAGATGTGTCACATTCTATGCTTCACATACTATAGGATAAAAAAAATGAATTTTATAAATTTTTGACCAAGTTATGGTGGTCAGACACACACATTTTAATAATTCTGAAATGTTCTACTAAAAAAATCATAACTAATTATTTACATGGAAAAAAATTACAAAAAAAAATCGGCACATCTGAGCATGTGTCCTCTACATATATTGAAAGATTCAAAAAAATATATTATTTTTTTCTTGTACTTAGGGTGGTCAGACATACACCTGCTTCTTTTCTTTTTCCTTAAAATTTAGTACCACTGCATTAAAATTTACTTTTTTCCAAAAAATGATTAATAGCCTAGAAATTACATTCAATTTTCTACAACTTTTCTTCTTACATATTTTTTTAATTATGTTAATAACCTATTCAAATTTTTATGTCAAGTTTTCTAACTTTGTTTTTCTGAATTTTCATTGCCACTTAGAGGCTTAGTTTGGACCCCCATGATCCTGCACTGACTTGCTTATGACAAGCCATTTACTCCTCTTAAAAAGGAATGGTTTACATGTGCTATGGTTAGTGCTAAGCAAGAGGACAAAGAGAAGGAAAGTAATGAGAATGATAAGGATAGTGAAGAATACAATCTTTAAATTTGAAACAAATTGCACTTCCTTTGGGAGATACAATCAACATACCGATGGATATCACTAACAAGGATAAAGTGATTAAAATAGGAAAGTTCCTTGATGAAGATGAACAAGATTGCCATGCAACTTTACTTCATGACTTTCCCAAACTTTTTTATTGGACTTATTTTGATATGTTGGGAATTGATGCTAAGATAGTGACACACAACATAGTCCTTGCAAAGGATGCTAAACAGGTCAAAAAAAAGATATGAAATATGAATCCTAAGATAGCCTTATTAGTTAAGGTTGGAATTGAGAAACTCCTCGAAGCTGATTTTATATGACTTATTGATTATTCTCCTTGGATCTTGAACATTGTTGCAGTTGCAAAACCTAATAATCATATTAGGATGTGTATGAAATTTTGTGATTTGAATAAAGCATCTTTAAAAGATGATTTTCCCCTTCCCAATATTGACATGATAGTGGATTTAATTGCATGACATGCTTTGTTGTTTTTCATAGATGGATTTTTTGGATATAGTCAAATTTGTATTAACCCTCAAGATCAATACAAAACAACATTTACTACACCTTGGGGAACATTTTGTTGGGTAGTCATGCCTTTTGAATTAAAGAACACAAGTACAACATATCAAAGAGCTATGACATTGATATTTCATGATTACATGCATAAGATTTTGGAAGATTATGTCGATGATATTCTAGCCAAATCTTTAACTAGACAAGATAATGTGAATATACTTTGAAAAAACTTTGAAAGAATGCAAAAATATAACATGAGATTGGACCCAAAAAAATGTTTATTTGGTGTAGATAGTGGAAAACTTTTAGGTTTTATCATATCTCACAGAGGCATTGAGGTGGACATGAAAAATATTGATGTTATAATTAACATGCCACCACCTAGAAACATTTCTCAATTGCTCACTTTACAAAGAAGAATTTAGGATATCTATCATTTTGTAGCATCCTTAGCAGATCGAACATTACCCTTTACGTAACTCCTTAAGAAAGAGGTTAAGTTTAATTGGAATGATGATTGTAAATAGGATTTTGAGAGTTTGAAAGATTATCTTGCTAATCCACCTATTTTACAACCTTCTATACAAGACAAACCATTTATCCTTTATACAGTAGCATCAGCCCATGCTCTCGCAGCATTGTTGGCACAACAAGATGATAGTAGTAAAGAACATTTTTTATTACATTAGCCAAACTTTGATTGATTACGAGACACGATATACGATGATAGAAAATTAATATTTGGATCTTGTATTCACTACTAGTAAACTGGGACATTATTTACTGAATGTTGAAATCCATGTGATGACAAAATTTGATCCTTTAAAACACCTTTTAACTAAAACAGATTTATTAAGATGCTTAGCTAAGTGGGTTATGTTGTTAACTGAGTTTGATCTTAAATTTGTCTCTCAAAAAGCAATCAAAGGACAAGCCTTGATCGACCAATTAGTTGATGCTCCTTCTCCCCTAGTGTCACCTAATATAGACTCATTCCCTGATGAGAATGTGTTGAGTATTCAAAAAGACAAAGAAACATGGAAATTGTACTTTGATGGCTCTAAGTGTAGAAATGGCTCCGGCATAGGGATTATACTAAACCTGCCTATAGGAAAGCCTATTTCCTTGTCTTATCGCTTAAACTTCCTATGCACGAACAACATAGCAGAGTACTAGAATATGCATTGCTTTAACTTTGGGAGTTCAAAGTATTAACATATTTGGTGATTCACAATTAGTTATTAAGCAAATAAATAGATCATATCAAGCAAAGCATGAAAAATTATCAAAATATAAGGGTCTCACAATGACTCTCTTAGATAGCTTTGATTCATATTATTGATAATATCTCACGAAAAGATAATTGGCATATGGATGCAATGGCAAGTGTGGCTTCCCTTGTATCTCCTCAAGATCCTTCAACAGACTTCACATTCATTGTCCATACAATTATGCAACCATAAATAAAAGATAAGATCAAGGAAGTGTTATCAACCATCATAGAAAGCTCTAGTGAATGGTACACACCAATATTTAATTATTTGAATGAAGGTACCTTTCCCAAGCCGAAAATTAACAATATTCAAGCACACCTTCAAAAAAATGTGTAGATATATAAACCTTGCCGACGTGTTGTATAGAAGGTCCTTTGATGGTCTTTTTCTTAGATGCCTTAAACAATCTAAAATCCCTATAGAACTTATGAAATCTCATGCGGGTGCTTGTGGAGGCCATTTTGGAGGAAGATCATTAGTTCAAAAGTTAATCCACATAGGATATTATTGGAGACATATGGAGCAAGATTGCTTTGAATATGTTAAGAAATGTCATAAATTCCAAGAACATAGAAATTTGATTCATGCTCCTACTTTTGAGCTTTGTGCCTAGGTTCCTATCTGGCGATTCTCAATATGGGGTCTGAATCTTATTGGAAAAATATCACCACCCTCTTCCATTGAACATACATTTATAATTATCGCAACAGATTATTTCACGAAATAGGTAGTTGTTCGCCTTAATTCAACAACTGTTGATGTAATATGTCATTTCATATTGGAACACATCATTGCTCACTTTGGACTCCCTTTCGTGTTGGTTTCAGACAATGGGGTACCTTTTAAAAATAATGACATGAAGTTCTTAGAGACGTTTAACATTCATCATCGTTTTTCAACACCCTACTACCTGCAATCTAATGGTCAAGTTGAATCAACTAATAAGACTCTTGAGAAAATCTTAAAGAAAACAACAAGCAAACATAATAAGGATTGGCACACACAATTAACATGTGTTATGGGCTTATCATACTAGTATCAGAACATCAATTGGAAATACTCCTTATAACCTTGTCTATGGTATTGAGGTAATAATTCCCTTGGAGTCAAAGATTACTTCATTAAGAATCTCTCTTCAAGGACTTATTGATGATAATACTTATAAAGAACAATGATTACATCAGCTTGAAATGCTTGATGAACAGTGCATCAACGCTCTTGAGCATCTCCAAGCTTAACATCAACTGGAAATACTCCTTATAACATTGTCTATGGTACTGAGGTGATAATTCCCTTGGAGTTAGAGATTACTTCATTAAGAATCACTCTTAAAGGACTTATTGATGATAATACTTATAAAGAACAATGATTGCATCAACTTGAAATGCTTGATGAATAGCGCATCAATGCTCTTGAGCATCTCCAAGCTTACTCTAAATGAATGCAATGTAGTTACAATGATCATGTCATCCCTTGTTCATTTAATAAAGGTGATTTGGTGTTATTCAAGAATCAAGATAGTGCCAATGTCGCCCTGACTAAAAAAGGAAAATTCAGTCCTATTTGGTTAGGACCTTACATAATTGATGAAGGTTATGGGTCTAGAGCATACACGTTAACAGAAATGGATGGTATACCTCTTAAGGAGCCTATTAATGTTGTGCATTTGCGCTAGTACTATGTCTAACCTTCCTTCTTGAATAGTGTGAATGTTAAAGTAGTGATGTTAGAGTTAGTATATAGTATGCTATTTTCTCTCGCATTGCTTTGTTGTTGATAAATAATTATTTGTGTGTCTTGAATATTAAAGTAATTATTAAAATTAGTTTTAGGTTGTTACTTTAGGCTTCATACTATTCAAGTTAATCTTGTATGTTCTGCTAGATTAGATACTTATATGCATTTAATGTTCTATAATTGGATCATAGGTGCATTTAATTTAACATAACATATTCATTCATAATGTTGCATCTAAAGAAAATTCAAATGGTTTTAATCAGGTCACATAAAACATGTTAGATCATGGAGATATTTATTAAATAGTCTTACAAAGATTATTTGCTAAATCACATTACCGTCTAACTTAAACACATAAACATAAGAAACCAAACATAAATGATTATATATATATACAAGAAATTTTTAAGTACATATCCTCAAATATACAATGCTACTGTGGCCTGTGACTACTAGGTCCCTCAAGACCTGGTGATCACCTCTGTTGAGAGATGGTAGTATGTAATCATGATCTACCTATGGATCCCAGTGCATCCTATAGGCCCTGTACTCATCCAACAGCCCTAGCCTCCTGTACAATAGCCTCCATATGCTCTCAATCTATGCAATCTCTCTCCACTTGTAGCTTGACAAGCTCTCCACATAGTCTCTCAAGCTCTATAAGATCTCGAGATGATTGAAGCTCATCATAGGAAGCCTGCAATGTCGATAGCTCGCCCATGGCTTGATCGGTGCACTTGGTAGTGCTCTCGTATGCTCCTCTCAACCTCGCACAAGGATTGAACGGATTTTGATGTTGCTCCACGATTAGTGGGGGCATGTACTCTGTATCGACAACCTCATCTATGGGAAAAGGAGGAGAAATATTTGTGGTAGCCCGTCAGTAGAGATCATGTAGCTCTCTCAAGGATCCTGTGAGATGGAAATCATAAAGATAATCAACAAGCATCATTACATATATATAAACAAAAATCAAGAACATGAGCATAATCATAAGCATAAATAATGTATCATCACCTAGGTCTCCATCCTATTGGGCAGGAGGTATAGAAGATCCACTACCCTCTCCATGATCATAAGTGTTAGCACGTGTTGCGGCTATTGACTGTGATCTAGTAACCCAGGTAGGAATTGAGTCTCTCCACTTGGAGGCAACTGGATCCTCACCTGCTATGTCACTACCATCACTCATCAACTGGCTCTCATCCTTCTCCTTGGCATCCTCATCATCATCATCCTCCTCATCATCATAGTCTAAGTCCTCATAGTAATCCTCATCTACCTCATATGTAAACAAATGTATAGCCCTAACCTCCTCGCATGTCTCTTCCTCATCATCCCTATGATCTAGAAGAGGTCCTGAATAACCTATAGGATGATCCATAGGAAAGACTGGAGTTGGTCATGCTACGTCCCACCACTCCTCGTACACATCTGTAGCACCCACGTCATCACCATCAGAGACTGGGGGCATTTCAAGATCATCATCATCTAAATCACTAGATATACCATCGATTGTGAGTTGTCTTGTATCTCCAGGTCTACAAGCACTCTACACTAATCATCTATAGAAAGGTTGTGCTACTAGTGGTACCTATATCTATCCAAGTTGTCTTATAACACGATCGTAGTAGAATGGTCTCACTATGTAATTGTGCCTCCCAATTAAAAATCAGTCCCTCTACATCCTAGTCAACTGGTGTGTCTTGTCTAGTCACTAAGGTATCAACTGGTAAGGTCTCCATAGGATCTCCTCCTGATCAAGACAGTCAAGCCTGACTCTCTAGTATAATAAATCCCCATACTACCATTCTCATCTAAGCAAATAGCTGAAGGAGTGTGGGTAGTCCATAGCACTAATAGTAGGAAATCCTATCAATCTGATACATGTGATATGCTCTAGGCACCAAACCTATAGTGGTGTACAATGAGCCATATTTTCCACCTCCTGATAAACAAACCTTCCCAAGTCATAATAGAGATGTGTTATCATACTACAACCCCAAGCATAGACAGTCCTATGTTGCTCCATCTCCCTAATCATGTGTACCATTCCTCCATCTAGGTGTGCTCCCCAGCCATCTAGGATTAGTACTAATGTTGTAGTAAAAATCATAATCCACCTAAGGAGCAGTGATCATGTGTAAAGTATCCACTTCAACTCAATACGTGGCCCCATGATCCTCTCCCAAATTAGACCTCCAAGACAATACTGGATGTTTTCTCTCATCTCTTGATAAGATCTATCCTTTGCAAAATGTGCAGTCTCACCTTGGACAGGGATCCAAAGAACGTGATTCATGTCCTCTAGAGTAATGGTCATCTCCCCAATGGGAAGATGAAAGGTGCGAGTATCCACATCCCATCTCTCAGCTAATGTCATAACCATGGCATCATGGTATCTCATGGGTGGCATGAGATACATCCAATATATAATAGTTTACTATAATGTCTCTATATCCTCCTCTGAAAGCACTGAGATGAGCTCTCGTAGGCGACAGAATAGCCTGTCGCCTAGACATTGTTGTGATCGAGGAGGAATCTAGTGAAAAAAGAAAAAATATCATTTATAAGCATCCTAAAAATCTCAAATCTATACATGAACAACCAAAAAGTTTACTAAAGTTGCTCTAGGGTACTTTTTTGGGAGTCCTAAACACTTTATTCCTTATTTGGGACACTTTGCAAAAAAGTGAGACATTTTGTAAAAAAGTGGGACAATTTGTGAAAAAAAAGGGATGATTTGCGACTTTTTCTTCCAAGGTCATAAATCTATCAAGAAATACGTAAAACATAAGGTAAAAGCATAAAAACAAAGGAAAGGTAGAGAAGAATCCACTCATTGTATACTGCAGATTGCCCCACGCCACCTCGTCACATGGGATCTCAAGTGTCAAAGGCACGTAAGGTCGTATGCTCGGCATTGTCAATCACTCTCCATCGAAGTCAAACTACAAAAAGGTAAAAGACAAAAAGATCACAAAATACCTAACTTTTTTTTCTTATATACTCAAATTAAGTTATTTACATGCTAAGGTAAAAAGTATTTTTTAGTTTCAAATTAGCATATTGGGGGCTAGAGAACTTCGTTTTTGGCATATTTTGTTGCATTGGATTCATAATTTCACCCCCGGTCTCATCAAATGTCTATCACTATATGCTATGGCACTTGGAAATAACCTATCATATGACTTATGCAATTCGATGCGGTTAGATTGCTACCTTGATTCCACCTCCATAAAGCAATTGAAATCAAGGGGGAGCATACATCTACCCTCAAATTTGATTTCTTGAAGAAGTTAGATAAGAGGATTTTTTAATGACTAACAAAGTGGTTTTGCAAGATGCAGTTCCTAACATTGTGGTTTTCCAAATAGCTACAATGGGGGCTTCATTCTCCCATGTTTGTGAATGAATCCATATGAGTATCCTTTTATGAGATAAAGTTTACTTTTTGAACTACTTTAGCTTGCATATGCACGTAGTGTCATATGGGTGCTAAAGTGGGGGTTAAATGTAGTGTCAAAAATTATACTCCCTTCTTGGAGATAGTACAATTTCACACTTAGTTTAGACCTATTTCAATACCCTTGCATTCTTGTCCTTTAAATCATCATTAATAGGCCCCTAAAGACCCTTTATTATGAATCCCAAGGCTTAATTCAACAGAAATCCTAACAAATTCAATAAATACATTTAATTTTCTAACCTCCTGACATTCTCTCATCTCAAAAATCTAGGGTGGGACCCATACACCAGGGTAAACCCGCAAAAGTGGTTTATAATTTGAGTGAGGAATGAAAAGTGGCAAAAAATGACCCCATACCAAAAATTTTGGTTTTTGGGGTTCGAACGAACCCTTTGGTTCAAGCGAACAAAAAAAGGGTTTGAATGAACCTTGGTTCGTACAAACCAGTTAAATGCAAGGTGGACCCCATCCCACCAAAAAAACAATGAAAAGCCCTTTTTGAAAGGGCGTTCGAATGAACCCTGGTTCGCTCGAACCCCCCTTTTCCCACCTCCCTACTCTCTAGCACAAAAAAACATAATTTTTGCCATTAGAAGCTCAGGTTGAGGATAAAAATGGAGGAGACTTCACGAACCCAACTGGGATCAAGTAGTCCTCAGAATGAGCTATCCAACGAATATAATTTTAATACGTTTTGGTTTTATTATATATTTGTTTTTTTAGTTTTATTAAACATAGGTTTTTCATCAAAAATGAAGGTCTTTGTTCTGCACATGTGGAAAAATAGCATATTATCAAAAAAAAATTGAAAAATATGAGTGCACCAGATATTGAAGTCCTTGATCCAACAAAAAATTTGAATTTTGATATATACAAAAAATTACGCTTATACTGGTTGTGTTATGTCCGAATTGTAATTGGTTTGACTTCAAACTTGATTAAAGAAAAATATTCAATAAAAAAACTATCTAACCAAGTGGAAGCACTAGATATCAAAGTTACAAATCTAAATTGAAAGAATTAGAATTTTATCCTTCATGGATAAAGAGTTATTGCTATACGGTGTGTGTCACTTTTAAAAATGTTGTTTATGAAAAACCGGTTTTGTGGGAGATGGAAAAGAAGTGCAATTTGATTCCAAAATTTTTGAAAAAAATATTTTTAGAATCTATAGACAAAATGTGATGATACTCTAGTTTGCATCATCTTCAAATTCCTCACGGTTTAGCCGCTATAGGTGCCTAAATGTGAAGATTTAGTTTTAAAAAAATTATTTCAGTGTCCAGTTTGGCCAAAAATTATAAACCACTATTGTGGGATCACCCACCACCTTGGGAATATGAGCCCTGTTCAGGGCCTTTTTAGGGTTTGAGTAGGAAATTAAAGTTTTCTTAATTCAAATTTTACAAATGTCAGCATTTAGGATCTAATAAATGGTAAATTAGATGATATTCATATAAAATCTAAGTTTCACACTCATTTTTGACATTAAGGAACTAGAGAGAACAAGACAAGTGATCAAGTAAGCAAGAGATTCAAGCATTTTTTATTCAAGAGCAAAGAGCAAGTAAAGTTGAAGTCTTGGAGCAGTATTATAGTGTTTCTGAAAGCCTTCAATCTCACTTTCATTTCAAGATCTAGCATTCCCAAAGATTGATGAGGGTTTCCTATGGAGGATCATGATGGATTCTAGGTTGGGGAGATGCAACTAGCCATTGAACCAGGCCTACTGACTTGTTTCCTAAGTGATTCCATCTTCCATTATCATTCTACTTTCTACCTAAATGAAGGTACATGCATTATTGTGGCTTATTAAGGTGATTGAAGATCTCTCAAAGTGATTCATCATCATTTTCATGTTTTATGTATGCATCTTATTCTAGCACATTAGAGTAGGGTTTCATTTCATTTTAGATCTCTTAATCTTAGGCACACTTAAGATTAGGACTTTCACACACATTTTCATTTCAGATCTATATTTTCTATCAAGGTTTAATTACCAAACTAGGGGTTTTACCAAGGAAAACCCCCCATAAGCAAATCAACATAACATTTTGTTTTGTAGATTTTTAACAGGTTCGGATTCAAAAGAAAAGTTTGGAAAACATAGGAAGTGCAAAGATAAGAGAACAATTTTAGATCCTACTTTTTTTCAGAAAGGAGTGTCGAGACTAAATCACCCCTCTAGGCGTATGAGTCCCAATATACCTCTTTTTACCATTTTTTTTGTAGATCTTGATTTTCCAGTACAAGATTCCATACTCTATCCAAATTCTTATAGCAAGACTAAATCACCCAGCTTGGCATATGAGTCCCAATGCACTTCAAAAAGTAGAATTTCAAAGTTACAAATCTTGCTTGGAATCCATCAATTTACCAAGTTCCTTTATGTTTGATTTTTATTTGTTCATTTAGTTTAATGCTTTCAATTTTCTAGGGTTTAGTGCATTAGAGTCATTTCTCCTTTGAAGCTTCATTTTAATGGTGAACCCCCCCATTTAATCACACCCAAGGAAACCTCCTATTATTCCTTCCCTCAATTGAGTCACTTGGTTGAGGGATCTTGGTTTCCTAATGAAATAAGAGTGAAATAGGTCCTAAGCCTTGGTTCCATCCCCAAAAATGTGGAACCCCTATTTCCTTTGGTTTAGAGAAAAGTTGCTAAGTGTTATTGTCCTAATCCATCCTCACAAGATGAAAAACATGTACCACTTTGTTTTAGGGCTACAACCCAAGGAAGCTACAACTCCTTGATTTGAGCACACACTCAGGAAAGATTACATAATGATAGTCCTTCCACTATTTGAAACTGGTAATTAATCTCTCTTTTTGATGATTGTAATTTTGCTTTGTCACCTCTTCAAATGTCTTCTCAGCTGCCAAATTGCTCACTGCTTTTAGCAACCAAGAAGTTATTGCCTTTGGCTGACTACCTTTAGCAACCAATTAAGCACACTTATTCAAATTCCTTCTATCACAAGGATATGATCAAAATGAAATCGGACAGGATCTACCACAACTGCTTTTTCTCCTTCAATTTCTCATTCCATTATTCATCATCTCACATCTTCTACATCCTAGATCAACTAGGTTTACAATTTATATATGGTATTACATTGATTACATTTCACATGTCAAACTATAATAAAAATATTGCATTTGTGAGTCAGTCGGAGATAAAACAAATAACATGAAACGTGTAGAGGGCAAGACCCAAAATACTACATGCAACACCAGAAAGGGGAAAACACCTTGTGGATTCCAACACATGCTTCACCTGGTCCCAAACTTTCTTCATGCCTTTTATCTTCTATAAATATCATCTGCATGCTTTGGAAATACCAATTAGGTCAGCCATAAACAAGAAAATATGAAATATGTAGTACATGTCGGTCATGACATTCAATGGAGGTACATAAGAATGATAAAACCTTATCTATGTTTCTCCTAGATGAGTCAACATGACCCATAAAACACCTTCAAGCGATCCTCAAGCTCCACCCAACCTTGAACCTATGGTGCGCACCATCAACATACCTTATTCAGCCTCAACAAAGACATAAGCCATCAAAACATTCATTTCAAACCACAACCTATACCGGAGAAGCCAAAAGTCACTTTACAAAACATCAACAAGCATCACATGACATTTAGGAACATCTCCATACATCCCTTTCACAACTTCCAGTAGCAAGAAGTTGGCGCACACTAACAGACAATGAAACCAGTCACAAGACAACACTATCTGATACACTATCATCTCTAGCTTTCTCTACAAAAGGATTATTGACGTGAAACTTTGGATATAACACCTTCACATTTCAATGAACTTAACTTCTGATTTATACAAACATATATGTAAATGCAAAGATATGTAGATCCAACCATTAGACTTCTGAGAACATCCTTATAGAATCAACACAGTCTTCAATATGTCACTCTCAAAAACACATTTTCAATAACTCAAATGATTTGAAACATGGATCACACTTGCCTTGACATAACAAATAGTTATCCTCCAAACCATAGGATCAAAACATCATAAACAAAGAAATGTAGAGCATTTTTTTATAGAAACTAGCAACCAAACAACCAGACTACAATGTTCTTCGTAGAACTTTTGACATCAATGACAACCAAACTACAACAATATCCCCTTTCGCATTGATGGAAAAACCAATATTTTGTGCATATTCTCTCCCCCTTTGACATCAAGGACAAACGGGAAAATGGAATTTCTCTCCCCCTTTGGTGCACAATCTCTCCATTTGTCAACAACAACCACTACTTTCCCCCCCTAAGAAGTAGCCCCCATTGGTCCAGGAATAAAGATATGATTTGAATAATCCCCCTGGATAGATGTACCAACTATGCATCTAGCAAGGAGGGGCAATTACAAGAAAAACACCTTCATCATCTCTTGAATCAAACTTCCCAAAATCATCATCTCTTTTTTTATAACACTTGCCTTCAAAGATTCTAAAATACTTGATAGTTGTTGGTCTTCCATGCCATAACTCATAAGGGATCTTAGTTCTATTCACCCTTAACAATCCTTTGTTGAGAATATAGACTGCAGTATGAATTGCCTATTTCCAATAAACATTAGGATAGTCCTTGCCATCTCTTGAATAGTCCTATTCTTTCTTTCCACTACCGCATTCTACTGAGGAGTTCTAGCAGAAGATAGATGCCTATTTGTTCCATGTTCTTCACAACAATCATTAAATTCATTTGATGTGAACTCACCTCCTCTATCAGACCTCAAACACTTTATTTTAGCATTCATTTCATTCTCAAACTTTGATTTGAAAATCTTGAATCTTCTAAAGGCTTCAAATTTATCTTTCAATAATGTAACTCATGTCATCCTAGATAAATCATCAATAAAAATCATGAAAAACCTTTCTCCTAAAAGACTCTTTGTTCTGGTAGGTCCACACAAATCAGTATGAATCAACTCCAATGTTCTAGAAGAATAATACTCTATAGACTTGAATTTTATCCTTGTCTTCTTTTCAAACTGACATTCTTTGCACAAGGTACTTACAAGCTTGACTATCTTGGGCATATCTCTTACCGCATGTGACGAGTTGATTTTCACAAGATTTTCAAAATTGATGTGTCTCATTCTCCTATTCCAAATCCAACATACACTTGTTTTTCATAGAAGGAAACTTCTCCCATTGACATCCTTTAGACTATATATGTCACCATTAGTCCTAGATCCTTCTGCACCAATTTTCTAGACTTTCCTTTTTTTATTTCACATCCTCTTTCATTGAATATGAGACTGTATCCTTTTTTGCACATCTAGCTCACACTAAGAAGATTGTGGAAAAGACCTTTAACATAAAGAATATATTTTGTCTTGTGCTTTCCACCAATACTTATTGTACCTTTCCACATATCTCTACTAAAGTATCATCTCAAAGCTTAACTATGCCTCCATTCAACTTCACAAGCTTGATAAACTTGCTCCTATCCCTTGTCATGTGGTTGGAATAGCCACTACCAATTACCCAAGAGTTTTCCTCATCTTTTGCATGAAAACTAGTCCACACAACCCTTGAATCTTCAATTCCATCTTCAATCTTCTTAACAACTACGAACAAGATTTCATCCTCATTATCTAGACCACTGGATTCCTCATCCTTTGAAGAGCAAGAATCTTCCTTGGAGTAGAGACTCTTTTTAAAATTATTTCTTTTAGAATTCTTGCTTCTCTTTTCATAGTATTTTAAGGGAAATTTAGAATAAAAATGACCAATCTCTCCATACTTAAAACATTTGAAAGGTAGCTTAACTTTGTAATTTTTAGTATCCCTCTTCAAATTCCTTACAAAGTTTGCTTCTTTTTCATCAATTTCACTACCCTGATCAAATACTTCATGCATCTCCTTCTTACTAGCTTTGAAATTTGCTTCCTTCTTTGGAGCTTCTTTTTCAAACTCTCTCATTTTATAGGCATTGAGGGAACCATATAATTCATCCATTGAAAAGTTATCTAAATCTCTAGCTTCCTCAATAGAAGATAGTTAAGGACTATAAGCTTTAGGAAGAGATCTCAATACCCTTTTAACCACCACTAATTCTTCCAGTTGCTCACCAAGTCCTCTAATTGCATTGACCACTTCATCTACCCAAAGCAAATATCTTGCAATATCTTCATCATTTGAGATTTTTAGGTTCTCAAACTTTCCCTTGTAGATCTACAACTTGGCTTGTTTTACTTTAGTGTCTCCTTCATAGATTCCGCTAATCTTTTCCTAGACCTCCTTTGCTCACTTGTAGTGCATTACTTTTACAAGTTCAAATTCTACTAGCCCACTCAAGATAGCATTCTTAGACTTTACTTTATTCTCATAGGCCCTAATCTTTGTCGGATCAATTGGAGGAGTAGCAAGAACAACATAACCACCCTTGACTGATTTCCAAACACCAAACTAGATAGTTTTCCATCCTTAATCACCAAAAATTAAAATTTGTTTCATCAAACCTAGGAACCTTGTGAGACCCTTCTTGTGCCATCTCAAATCTTCCTCATGCTATTAGACTTCTTCTAAGTAACTTGGCTTTGATACCAATTGTTGAACACATTGGGATACTGAGAAGGGGGTGAATTAGTATTCTATCAAATCTCAAACCTTCTAGAACAAACAAAAACTTAAACTTTATTGCATCAACAAGAACATGAAGGATGAAGATAATGCACAACACAACATAATTCACCAGATATATGTGGAAAACCCCACAGAGGAAAAACCATGGTGAGAAAAGCTACTAGGAGCTACTATCCTAATCCACCCTCACAAGAGGAACAACATTTACAACTTTGTTTTAGGGCTACAACCCAAGGAAGCTACAACTCCCTAATTATAGATTTAGGGTCACTCTCAAGGAAGCTACAACTCACTGATCAGAGACAACACTCAAGAAATATTATAGAATTACAGTCCTTCCACTGTTTAAAATTGAAAATTAAGCTCACTCTTTTTGATGATTTTAGGTTGATAAGTGTTTAGATAATAGCAAGTAGATTCTTAGGGTTTAAAATTGTTGTTTTGAGTAGGAAGTTTCAAAGAATTTTGAACCCGTGACCTTCAATTCCAAGTTTATTTTCCTCTTCCAGTCCCCATCATGTAACTTTTTGCAAAATCAAATGTTAAAATCAAACCTCAAACCAAACATTGGACTTTGATCATTATCCTTGATTCCTTCATAGGCCCTTAATTCATAAAGTTTTAAAACATGAAAATCTTATCAATTAATGGACCTTGAATCTAATGTGAACTTGGAACTTAAATTAATGAGTTTCAGTTTCTATTTTCTCCTGGCCTTCTACACTAAAATGCATTGTATACGGGCTATGAGTCTCCATAGGAACTTGGAACGTAGTTCTTAGTTCTCGTTTCCTTCTAGTTTTTTACTTTTGCCTTTTGAGTTACAAACACCAATTGTCTTTCAAGTTGTGATGTTCATATTTAAAATCAAACTTGGAACTTTGTTTCAAGTCCCTAATCCAACCTGCTATTCACAACTTTCCATGCCTAATAAATGGAGATTTAGATCTCATACTCAAAGGGAACTTGGAACACGGTTGAAGGTATTGACTTCAGTCTACATATTGAACTTGATTTAACAGACTTCAAACCAAGGTTCTATGTTTTAGTTTCAACCTAACCTTGAGATGTGTTAAGGCTTAGAATAGTAAATTTTCTAATGATAAATATGAGTTCCTCTAATGATTAGAACACCATCCCAAAGGTTCTTAGAGTCTTGTTTCTTATATTTATACTTGATTTTATAGATGAAGATACTAAAGAATGGACATATTGAGTAATCATGATGGATTTTGTGTGTTTTACAATAATTTTTTGCTAACTTACAAAATGAGATTGATCAATAAAATTGAGAAACTTGATAGGATTAATAAACTGCTTGCAATGATGATGTGAGCACTTCTCAAATCTGCAAACATCCTAAACTCCATAAAGAAGGTAAGTGCATACAAATTTGCTAAATACTCCTATGAAATAATGCAAAATGTTTCCTAAACATGATAGCAAATCAAACTAAATTGAAAGCATGAAAGAAACAAGATACATATATATCCCATAGTGGATTGGTGCTTCTTTGATGTGGAAAGAAGCCCTTTCCCAATCTTTGATAAGTTTGGTGATGAGGATGCAATGGGCAAAATTAGTTCTCCATGTGAAGAGAATGACTTTGCATAAAGATTGTGGAGTTGTGGAGGATTTGCTTGAGGATGAAGCCTCTATTTAAAGATTTTCAAATACTAAGTGTTGAAGAGGGGACAATGTGAGACTAAGAAACAGGCCAATGAAAAGAGGCCACTTGTCATCATTTGAGTGGTTGATGCATGTGCAAGATTTGGGAAATGTGCCCAAGAGGGGGGAAATTTGAATTCAAATTTGTACAATAAATGTTGAGTTTGACCTTTGGAAGGGGACATGTAGGAGCCATGTAAGAGCTCATAAATGACTTGTTGGATGTACATGTCCACTTGTTTTTTATTTCAAATTCTAGGGAATATTACATGTTGAATGAAAATGTTGATTTTAATAAATCAATAAATTGATTTATTGGTGCAAGTGGCTAAATCTAGAGAATGCAAGTGGTGAGGATTTAGCATTTAATCAGGATTAATTAGCTAGGATGATGATTAGGATGAGTTTAATGGTGGTTAGATGATTTTGACTTTTAGGACTTAAATATTTGATTTATTTAAATCAGAAAAGGATGGAAATGACTTTTGAGATTTTAATTAAATAAAGTTTGATTTATTTAATTAAAGGATGATGTGAGCCTTTGATTTATTTAAATGCATAACCTTAGAACTAAAGACCTGATTTTCCTAGCGAATGGATTTGCTGCGTTTGATTTATTCAATGAGCGGATGACTATGCATAATGCTAATTTTGTGTGTCTACATTTTGCCCCTCTTTGAAGCAACGTACTTGTTGCGTTGGTTCAAAGAATAATCTTACCGTGATCAAAAGTCAAAAAATTTCTAATTTTCCGGATGCCCCAGCAGAAAGAAGTACACTGGTACATTGCCCCCTCGAGAGATTGAGTGAAAATATTCAATTTGAGGGTCGATCTCGCGATAAAAGAGGTTCAAGATGGATGGTTATGGACGATGATGCAAATGAGATGATTTTAAGATGCTTAGAATAACAAATCTATATTATCCTAAACAACTTAAATGATGATATATGTGATGATGGATGAAATGGATGATGTGATATGCTATGATTATGCAAATGTATGATTTATGCAGATGCTTAGACTAACAGATCTATATTCTGATGATGATGCAAATGGAATGCATGTGAAATTATCGATGTTTCCTATTATGATATGAATGATATGTGGTATGTTGGCGGTTTGTGGATGCAGGATGGATGCATTGGTGATGATGATGTTAGTGCGGAAATGAGATGATGACAAAAGGATCCAACAAGTCCATGATCTAACGAGACTTTATTAGAGATGATGATGATGATGATAAATGATGATGATTTGCTTATCAAGGATTTGTATTTTAAAAGGTCCATTTACCTTATGTTTGATTACACATGTAGATACGATGCATCAAAGTATAAAGAACCAGGATGGCGTTGTACCTAGTGCGATGGACTTTGACTTGACAAACAGATAGGAGTATTCTTGTTCACACTTGACATACGGAAACCTTGGTAGGGCGTACCTAACAAAGCAAGTATTCGCCAAGTTATTTTACAAGAACATCCAACAAGCACAACAGACAAGAGATAATGATCGTTGCCCCATTCCTATCTCTCTAAATCCCTCATTCGGATATCATCAAGAGGTCCTTGGAATGAGCGTAATAAGATAAATCAAAAGAAAAGATCAAGTTCGCAAACAAGTCAATGTTCTTCATACCTCTAGCCAAAGGGATTTGTTTTGATAGGATAAGAATCCAAGGTGATATCCAAAATGATGCCCATTGTCGGAACGATATATCCTAAGACATGTATTGTATAGGATGATGATGGTTTGATAAGTTGATTGATAGGTTGTTGATATGAGGTTGATTGACATATTTGAAAATGATCAAAAGTTTGATTTTGTTTTAAAGGTTTGTTGTTTCGATTTTGATTTTACGATTGAAGATTGATTTTGTTGACTGCTATGATTGTTTTTGTTTGTGTTGTCAAAGAATGAAGGTGACGATCAGTTTATTATGGATGATTGATTATTGCGGGTGCAAGCGAGATGAGACGGATGGATTTTTTCAAATATTTGGATGTTTTTGACGTTTTGAAATGTTTTGAGGTTGTTTTTGGTGTTTTTGAGATTTTACAAATGTTTTGATTTTTGATTTTTTAAATGTTTTTAGAGTTTTCAGAGATTTTATGAATGTTTTGGATTTTGATGTCTCGGGGGCTGATCAAAGATTAGCCTTGCCTACGTTTAAGCTCAAAGACGACGTAGTTCGGATTCTAATGTTTTTGACATTTTTTAATTTTTTGAGTGTTTTTGAATTTTTTGCATGATTTTGACGATTTGGATATGGACATGTGTGATGATATCAGTTCTCTATTTTGGGATTTTGCTAAACACCAAGCTAAGGTTGATTGATCAGATTGATGGATTGATGATGATGATAACATTGTTGAGGATGCACAACAATGCAAGGATTGATTGATCAGGATTGATGATGATAACATTGTTGAGGATGCACAACAATGCAAGGATAGTGTTAACCAACACAATGATATCCCAATATGATGATTTTTGAATTGGATTTGATTGATCATGATTGATGAAGCTTGATTTGGAACAAAAGTTGTTCAAATGATTTGATGTAATGTTTGAAGGGTGTGTTAGATGCGACTAATATTGATTATTTGGAAATTGATGTTCGATGAAAGATGAAGACTGATAAGGAGTGTCTTCTCGTCAAAATATGCCATGGGCTAGTGATTTGTATTTTTTGCTCACAAGTGGTGGACCGATTTGTTTTTACGTTTTCCAATGTTCGGATCACTATATAAGGTGAAGGATATAGATCAAGATTTATTCTCGAAGCAAGATACACAATCTTCCCCCAGTGTCTAGAAATGTACGGAAATGTGACGTGTGGATGGATGTTTGGATAGGTGTGTGGACGGATGGATATGGACTATCTTGCAATAAGGTGTTCGGATAAAGAACATGCTCATTTGGATAATGTTTCATGGCTCAAATAATGCTGCATAGGATAGGATCAATGAAAACAACCCATGTCAAGATGTTTACCATAAGCAAGTGTAAAGTGTGCCCCAAAGTTTCATCAAGATCAAGATAACTTGGATGATGGATGCCAATGGATGACGATGGATTGGATCAATGGTTTATGGATGGATGGATTTATTATGGATGATATGGATGGATTATTGGATTTATTATGGATGGGATGAGATGCTTTCACGTGAAATAGCGCACACAGATTCTCAATTCTACACATGACGCCTATTTGCCAGGTTTTCGTCATGGTCTTGCCCAAAGCGCCACCCATGCGGTTTTCACTAGAGGACGTTTTTTTTTCTTTACTGTTTTCAATCCTTTTTCTAATTTTTTTTTGGATTTTCATATTTTTTGATTTTTTTGTATTTTTCTAAAAGATTCATGCTGACCCACCTTGTGGTGTCGATGTAGATGCCCATGTCATAATGTTCCATCGGTATCCTGCCTGAACAAGTTGTTTTGCTAAGATACGTGCACTTGAATGCAGCTTTTGAAATTCTTGATCTGCTTTGTCGATACCGAAGTTAACTTTGTCTCTGTGCGTACATTGTGATAGAGTGCCTTCGGAATCCTTATGATGAAGGGTCGTTTCCAATACATGGTCAATGTAAGAACTGGATATCATACGTGGAGGCATGGATGGAGTGTGTTTAGGGATAAGAGATGGATTGGTTGACAGCTTGGAATCTTTGATTCTCCAAACTTAGGAAGATGAACAATGATGGGTGGATACGAAAGTGTGCATGGAATTAGGACCAACTACTTGATATACTTTGTACGTTGCTTGAAAAGACTATTTTTGCTTTTGTGGACATCGTTGATGGATACTTTTCCCTTTTTTATTTTGCCCCATAGTTTCTTCGACTAATGGAGTTTGATAGGGATGATCTGTCTTTGTATGTTTTGGTATCCATTTGTATTTGATTTGTCCATTATTCTTTTTAGCTTCTTTTGCTTTGATAACATTCTTCGTACTTTGATTTAAATCTTTCTTTTGACGTTGGTCCCAATTCATGGATGGGTGATGGGTGGATGAAGATTCATGACATGATTGGTAGTAGTATTGGCATTAGTTTCATCATAAAGATTCTTGGTGCTCTTTATGTTGACATTTGCTTGAGACAAAGTTGCCCCCAATATGGTGAGAGTATCACCTTCATTCCTTGATTCTTCTTGTTTTGAGATATCTTTTTTAGAAAACATGCTCTGACAAATGACCATCGTAGGTGACATTGTTTCAATTTGCTGCTCTGCTAACTCTGGATTATACTGTTCTGTCTGATTTGCTTCCTTGAGTGGATAATGTTCGATATATTTATTCTTGATGTCCTCAATCTGAGTTTGGGACATATTTGATCCTGATGTTGATAACTCAGTTTGACTGTAGGAGTTAATAATCTGCTCTTTTGTGTAATAGATTCTTGTTCTAGATGAAGATCATCTACGTGTCCATCCGCAGAAAGCATCTCATGGGTAGATGGAGGAGTATGTGCTACATGGATATGATCATCTTGCATAGATAGGAGAGTGTCCATTAGATGATTGTAGTATCTTGAAGATACAAATTCTTGATCTTGAATGATTTCAGAGTTGCTTTCAACATTCTTTGGATCAAGTTCTTGACATGGATCAATTTCAAAGGATGGATTGCTCACAAAGGGTTCTTGAATGTCGTCATTAGACATGGTAAGTGGTTCAATATCCTCAAGTGTCGAGTTCAGGGTTCCTTCAGTATCTGTAACCATGAGGTCAAAGGGGATCAATATGTCTTGGAAAGGACCATTGCTAGACTTTGGTTAAAGATGTTGATCATGCTTTGGGATAAGTTCTTGAGATATGTCCTCTAACTCATAAGGCGATGTAGAGACATTTTCAACATGATCATTGGTTGATGGATCGTGCATTATGTCAATAGGATCAAATAATCCTAACACTCCTTGAAATAGATCACTAAAAAGTGGCTCTTGATGTATGGTGAGTTGATCATCGGATGGGGTGAAAAAATCTTCAAGGTGATCATCGATGGAGAAATCTTGATCATTGTTTTCAACAATTGTGATGGAGGAATTTCCAATGTCTTCAACCATAGGGTCAAACAATGTTTACATTTCTTGAATTGGATCATTGTTGGTTGGTAGATTTTGATCATGATTAAAAAGTGGCTCCTGACATATGTTGACTTGATCATTGGATGAAGTAGACATAGTTTCAGTGGTGGATTGATCTTGATCATTGTTCTCAACAGTTGTCATTTTTTGTGTTTGTGCTTGTGTTGGTTGGGTAGCTTGAGAGGCTTGGGCAGCTTGAGATTGTTGAAGCGCTTGTTGGTAGGCTTGATGTGCTTTTGGTGCGATGCTACGATATTCACTTATTGCACTTGGTTTTGGCAATAGTGGTGGTGTATTTGGAATCGTGTTGGATGCGGTGACAAGTGTTTGAGATACACTTGGAGCGATCGTGAGGGTGGTGTTTGGAATGATCGAAGTGATAGGGATGGTTGGAATGATCGAGGTGATGGGCCCTTGGGAGACCATATCTTGATTTATCATGATTGATGTTGTCATTTGATTAGATACCATATGTTGGTGAGATGTTGATGGTATATTAAAAGGATTTGATGTGATGGATTGATTGGTGTTAGGTGGATTGATTTGGATGGAGTGATTGGTGCTAGGTAAAGGGGGAAGCCCTAAACCAAGGAATGATGTTGATATGGGTAATGGTGGTGGAGATTTCCCTTGGCGCAATGACTCAACCATTTTGGAAAGTGTCGTAATTTGATCTAGCCAAATTTGTTCTTGATTTCAATCTTGACTCCCTTGATATAGTTGATTTGGCTCTTGTTTAAGAAGATTTGGAGTGTGTACTTGTGTTTGATTTTGGACAATGTTTTGATTTGGGATGACACTCAAATTTGGCATGATAGGTTGATTTTGACCATTGTTCATGTTCGGAATATTCGTATGATTTGCAAATGTATCCATCCCAAAGTTTGTTGGATTCATGTTTCGAAAACTTGTACTTGGTACCTTCTCATTTGGCTTGTAGGGATTTGGTGGGATGACGTTGTTCATTTGAAGGCTCATGCTTTGATTGTTCAATTGAAAGACTTGTAGGTTTGGATTTAGATCTACCATTGAGAAGTGTGTTCTGATCTTTGATTTGGGAATACTCACACTTGTTGTACCATTGATGTTTGTCGAAGGTAATGATCCCACGTACGGATTGAATAAGTGTGAGTTCTGATAATCAATCGGTATTGTAAGGCTTTGGAAGTTCAATTGATTTGGATTACTCATGATGTATGGATCAATTTTATATTCCATGTTCCTCTTGTGTTTTGACTTTGTTGCAAAAGTGACTTCTAAGGTTCTTAGGACTAATGACGAGATGAAGAATGAAAGGTGCAAATGATATGAGTGATGAACGTTTAGGATCTTTGGATCAATGCTAGACTTAGGGTTTGATTTTGATTGGCTTGATTGGATAATGAACTTGTAAACCCTAAGATGTTGGATGTTATCTTAGGATGAACTTGTTCAAAGAATTGCTAATTCAATTAAATGTATGAGAAAGGATGCATTCCCATACACCTAACTAAACAAGGTGATTTTTGGTTTGATGATTTACCTAAGTCTAGAATGATGTTTCCAAAGCTCTAAAGTTGTTTGGTGGGATGGGTTTTGATAAGTGTTTGAGATGGATGAAGTGTTTGATGTTTGGTCCTAAATGAATCTAGGAAGGACTTGTTTACTAGGCCAAGATATTGAAGAACATACTTTTCTCTAAGAGTTATTTCAAAATCAAAAGACCAATGTTTTGCATGAAAATCATATGACCAAAAGATATCAAGCACATGTGTGGGGTCCAATTTGTTATCTTTGCTTAGTGGATTCTTTTTACCACAAACACACTCTTGATTAGATTTCAAACTAAATGTCCAATGTCTCAACTTCGTCTTATTTCACAAAGTATATTATGTGAAACTTTGATGAATTTAAGGCAAAGGTTTCCTATTGTTTAACTTTAGTAAGCAAATTGAGACGTAAATTCAAGTGCTTAGAAACCTCTAAGGATGTAATCCCAAGGGAAAGCAATAACACAAGAATTTGGTCAATGATATTTGCCTCCTAAAGGGTTTGAAATTTTGAGAATCATGTTGAATGTTTGTTTGGCAAATGTTTTCGAATAAAGCACTGTGTTTTCAAACCAAGACAAGTACAAGCCCTATGGATGTGTAACACAATATTTGTTGAATCCCCACTTGGACAAGTCTAGCTACGCTTATTTTTAGCGAATGGTTAGATGCTTGACCCCACTGGCTCCCCTCCACGGCACTCACTTATACGGGGCAGCCAAGCATCAACACCCATGAAACTCCCATGGCATGTTTTCCATTTCTACTAAAGACCGTAAAAGTGTGGGGCGGCTTCAGAACGACCGTTCTTGCACCAACAAATAGATTAAGGATTTTGAAAAATTCTAGCACATGGGTTCTAGTAAGGACTTTCTGTTCGTAGGAGTTGACCCAACGTGGCAAGAGTCCCCTTTCAGATCCATCTTGTCAGAGTCAACCGCATGATATTGGCGTTTCTTCCAATATCCACATTTATATCTCGGCTGGAAATACTCTTGGCTTTAGAGTGTTACCGGTTGAGTCATTCACTTGGGTGAGTACTTTTTCCCCAAGGCAAGCCCTCTAAGATAGACAAAAGTGAGCAAACCTATTCATAGTTCGATCAACCTTCGTTTAGAAACAAAGGGAGAACACACGCAATAAGTTTACTCACACTCGCACAAGATGTTCAATTTTAAACCCAAATCGAAGTGTGTATGGGCAATTATTTACGCAACTGAATGTCACCAAAAGCCTTTTGATTCTCAAGATCGCCGTGAGGCGCGAGAGAAACACATACGTCTTTTGATGATATTACTTTGTGTAAATAATTACAAAACAATAAATGCACACATTCATTTTATCCTTCAAAGCAATGATTTGATTCGTTTTAAGCACCAAAGGAAAGATGAAGTTGATTTGTTCAATTTTAGCCCAAATTGAAATCTAGTAAGTATCTAAGCTTTAATTTTAACCCTTTGCAAATGAAAAAATCAAAGTGTTCTTTTTAGACCCAAACGAAAGTTAGTGTCCTAAAAACGAAAGATAATAATTTCGTGAAGAAGTGTTAAACAAACACTTAAAGCGTTTAAAAACACTTTGATTTTAAAAATATCCTCTTCTTTCATTTTCCTTTGCTAGCCTTCTCCTTGCTTTCCTTCGTTTGTACCTTTGTTGTCCTTTGTTTGCTTTTGTACCTTTCACTTTTCCTTGTACCTTGTGCCTTTGTTGTTCGTTTGTACCTATTAAACAAAAGATACTTATGTGAGGATCAAAATTTTAAACTTATTTTGATGGTTAATAACATGATTTCACTTGAATAAATCAATTAATCTCAAAGGATGAATCTTTAAAAACATCACCACAAATTTCAAATTTTAGCTAAGGTCATAATGATGAAGATGATTTATAATAGAAAGCTAATAATGAATCTACTTTAAAGAACAAACCTTTCCAAAAGTATCATCATCAATTTCAAATGTTTACTAGCATGATAATCACAATGATTTAATAAATATAAACTATGGCATTTATTATAGACTCAACGAATATAATGACAGTGTAAAAAAATGTGCTCAACCATATTAATTACCAAGAATCGTTCACTATTTCCATATATTTCCAAAAGATCAAATGTGACTACCCTATGAAAAGGCTTTTGACTCTTAAAGAAAATGCATCTGGTAAGTATAAGACTGTGTGGTGATGTCAGTTGGGGAGTTTCCAAAGAAACTGCAAGTGGCAAGTGTAAAGGCAAATCTCTATTCCAGTCTGTAGGAAAGGCGTGATAGGTTGAGACAAAAGGAATAAACAGATAATATAAATCAAATGCAAAGTCAGCGGCCAAATCATCAAATATAACTTAATCACCAAAATGACCAGGCACTAAACCTTGGTGCCTTTCCCTGAAATTAATGAGCAGCGACTAAAATGAATGCTAAATGTTTAGCAAGTCTAACATTGACGCCTCCAATCAGCATTAAATGATTCCTGCACAGCCACTGGTTAGTGATAGCAATTATATTAAATATGCTAGACAACCAGGGACTATCATGGATTTATTTATTGCACCCCTCATGACTTCATTTAATGTATTTATTTGCTATGTTCCTTACAGATTTCCATTACAATCTTACAACGAATCAAAGTGCGACTATCAAGGAAAACAACAAAGACAATAACTGCGCCCAAAGAGATTTTTAAATTTTTTCCTTTAGTGGGTGAAACGTGTGCAGGGATGATTAATTACAGAGATTAGATTCAGACAAAATCTTCTCTTCAGAAGCTAAAAGGAATGGGGATAGATTGCCTCCTGATAAATCACCTCCTGTCTTGTACTGGTTGCAGCTGGAAGTTAGAATGAAAAGGTAATAACAGCCTAATTTTTCATATATTCTTGGGGTGTAGATGCTAGCCTTGGAGAAAAAGCAAGGGTTGATGAGAGGCCGGAATATGTTGAGCTTAAGCACAGCGGCAGGCTTGGCGCAAGTCCTAGTGCAGATCAAACTCATGTTGCATCCAATGACTCCTCTCGGAGAAAGGCAGTCAAGTCCACAGTTGTTACCCAAAAAGTTTAGAAAAGACCTAGAAAGAAGGGATTGGCTACGAAATCAGTGAAGGGAAGGACACATCATCTTGATTTTGCCTCTAAATTGCCTGCAAAGGCTTTCAATGTATACAAAATTTCTCAACCTAGAGGCAGCAAGGATCGGTACAGTAAAGTAATCACTCCCAAAGGACCAAGAGACAAGCGGATGAGATTGTCCGTTGATACCGCTATAAGCTTGTATGAATTGCAAGACAAGTTGGGCCTCGATCAACCAAGTCAAATAGTGGAATGGCTCCTTCTAAAAGCTCGGCTTGTAATTCGTGAGTTAGCACTTCCTGCTTATTCCAACATGGCGCAACCATCACTTGTTATGTGCCAAAACCTAAGTTCATCGCAGAAGTTAGATCACTACGGATGCATTTTCGCAGCGACTTCTTTCCCTGCATCTACTACAGCAAGCAACAGTAACAGCAACACAGACACACAAAAGGAGGGGCAATATACCAGTGTTTAGTTGTTAATATGACAAATCAAGCAATACGAATGGGCAGATAGCATGACTAGGCCTCATATGGTAAGATCCATAGAGCATTTAATACAACGTTAGTGAGCTTTACTAACACTTACCAAATCATTTAGTGAGATTAAACAACTCCGAAAGTAAATGTAAATATTAATAGCTCCCTGTTGTGTTGTGATTTTTTTTTATTTTTTTTTAGGCCAAACAAAGACGAACATGAACAATATAAAACAATATCATAAATCGCCACAAATTAACTTATTTATGCCTAACATAAATAATACATTATAAAAGCCCTCCTTCTCGCGCCATTATGTGAGCACCTCTCAAATCTGCAAACATCCTAAACTCTATAAAGAAGTTAAGTGCATACAAATTTGCTAAATACTCCTATGAAATAATGCAAAATATTTCCTAAACATGATAGCAAATCAAACTAAATTGAAAGCATGAAAGAAACAAGATACATATCTATCCCATAGTGGATTGGTGCTTCTTTGATGTGGAAAGAAGCCCTTTCCCAATCCTTGATAAGTTTGGTGATGAGGATGCAATGGGAAAAATCAGTTCTCCATGTGAAGAGAATGACTTTGCATAAAGATTATGGAGTTGTGGAGGATTTGCTTGAGGATGAAGCCTCTATTTAAAGTTTTGCAAATGTTGAGTGTTGAAGAGGGACCAATGTGGGACTAAGAAACAGGCCAATGAAAAGAGGCCACTTGTCATCATGTGAGTGGTTGATGCATGTGCAAGATTTGGGAAATGTGCCCAAGAGGGGGAAAATTTGAATTCAAATTTGTACAATAAATGTTGAGTTTGACCTTTGGAAGGGGACATGTAGGAGCCATGTAAGAGCTCATAAATGACTTGTTGGATGTACATGTCCACTTGTTTTTTATTTCAAATTCTAAGGAATATTCCATGTTGAATGAAAATGTTGATTTTAATAAATCAATAAATTGATTTATTGGTGCAAGTGGCTAAATCTAGAAAATGCAAGTGGTGAGGATTTAGCATTTAATCAGGATTAATTAGTTAGGATGATGATTAGGATGAGTTTAATGGTGGTTAGATGATTTTGACTTTTAGGACTTAAATATTTGATTTATTTAAATCAGAAAATGATGGAAATGACTTTTGAGATTTTAATTAAATAAAGTTTGATTTATTTAATTAAAGGATGATGTGAGCCTTTGATTTATTTAAATGCATAACCTTAGGACTAAAGACCCGATTTTCCTAGCAAATGGATTTGCTGCGTTTGATTTATTCAATGAGCGGATGACTATGCATAATGCTAATTTTGCGTGTCTACAAATGGAATATGCATTTCAAGGTGTTGGAAATGCATCAAAGATAGTTTCAATAGTGCAAGATATTGTTGATACAAATTGAGGCCACATAGATATTGAAGACTTTCATCAAAGAACATTTGGAGATAGCAACTCTTAGGTCCAAGATTGTCTCAAACTTTGAACTAGCACACATTGTAGCCTTTCTACTAGTAGTAGAGTCTAGAACTAACACTGGCTTGTGCTCAAGCTTATGATAATGACACTAGGATTTCTAGACATGGAGATGAGAACATTATCCTAGGTATTACACGTGCTACTATTTCAAACATCTTTTATCTTCTATTCAAGGCATCTTTGACTAGCATATCAAAGGAACAAACTATTGAAACTTTTGAGAAAGATAAAGCAAATAACATTAGGCACCTGAATAGAAAGCGGTTTATTAAGGAGAGAACTATTGCAAAGATTGCTAAGAATCTAGCCAAATCATATTTCCAACAAGAAGTTGGAAATGCAATTCCTTTTCTAAATAGGGCTATGGGTATTAAAGTAGATTTCATATCGTAACATGCTTGGATGTTTCAACACATAAAGGTTATCTTCAAGGAAATTGAATTGATTAATTGGACTCAATTGGTAAGTGATAATATTCATGAACAACTAACGATAGTCCTTACCAACAAGAAATTTACAATAGCATTATATGTCATTTACTTACTAGCAAGATAGACAGTCTTCCCTTGATTAACCACAAATGGAACATTAGGGGAGGGTGATGGGCAGAATAGGGCTTGGAAACACTATCCATAACTTGATTATAAAGAGGCCCTTACACATTTTGAAAGATTCAATGATGCTTTCATCTTTACCATATTCAACCAATTTGTGTAAGATCAATAATGTTAGACTCTCCACATAGACTTAAAAATTGATAGTTGGTTGGGGATATTATTTTACTCAATTATCTAAGTCTACAGATAACACGATAACTAGTTTGATTGAAGCTACTTATTTATTGCTAATATTTGTAATAATCAGTTGGTTTTGTTAGAATTTTCAAGGAGGATTATAGACATGCACAAAAATTTTACAAAAATATAGAAAACTTGAGTACAATTTCCTTTTACCTTGGCGTTGTACACATGCTTCAATAGTTTGTGCAAAAGAATTAGGTAAAGAATTATCTTCAATGAATCTCAAAATGTTTGATTCCAAAATGAGTTATGATCTAAATGGAAAGGTTGAAAGAGTGTTTGGACTAGAGTATAGCCACGTATCTATCATAGAATATTTTTGGGTTGATTGTCAAGATGACAAGGATATTAGGAAAAGAAGTTACTGTAGAATGACCCTCAAGCAAATGAGGGTACTCAAGTTTGGAGGCAAGATTCTTGAAGGATTTGTCAGTCAAAACAATAAAGGAATTAAGTTTATCATGGTTGAAAGCCAAGCTAGGATATTTTGAAGAAGGTAAGGAAAAGAAAAGAAAGAAAAAAAGTTATACTTCTCATGCAACTAAATAATTCAAGGAAAAAAAGTTTAAAGACTATGGATCGTCGAAAAATTTGCAAGAAGCAATGGAAAAGACCAATGTGACATACAAACAACAAAATCAAAAGTAATGTTAGAGTTTGGATATGAACCACTACACTCTATATGGACCTCAAGACTCCATTAGAACTTGGAACCATAGTTTTAGGACTCAGACTCAGACTCAATTCAGCAGCCCAAAATTTTGACTCAAAGTCGAGACTTGGCACAGACTCAACAAAAAACTCAGCATGGACTCAAAAAGATAATTACACAAATAAAAGAAATAAATGAATTTAGAGAACATAAAGTCTAATTTTACTATCAATTTTCCATAATTCAAACATTACATGTCATATGATCCTCAAACTCTCAAAATTTGAAATTTCAGCCATTATGTTTGATATGTTCAAGTGCCAGAAGAATCTAAGCTTAGGACTTGGGAGTTCGAGCCTAAGACTCAAGATTCTTGGAGCAAGACTCAATTGATTACTCTCCAAGTCTCAGCTAGACTCGACTCAGGAGTCTAGATGACTCAACTGAACCAGCTTAGAGACTCGATAGTTTGGAGTCTTGTAGAGTACAAAGAGAGTCCTCAAACTATGCTTGGAACATTTATTTTCTTCATGCCCGCCAACCTCTGGACATAAGTGAAATTCCATCAAGAAATTTGAGTCATGTTTGGACTTGTAACCAAGTTCTAAGTCCTTGGTTCTTTCCACCCTCCAAGTCTTGCAATGCACCATTAAACTTGTTATTTCGTAGACACCAAACTTGAGTTAAAATTTGGAACCAAACCTAATCAACGAGCAAAAATCTATTACAAGGGTTCCCAAGAATTTGACCAAATTAGATTTCCAACAAGAAATTAGAGATGCCATCACTATGCTAAATAGGGCCATAGATAAAATAAATTCTAGTCTATATCATACTTGGATCTTTCAATATATAAAGATTATCTTTAATGAAACTATTTTTATTGATTGAGCTAAATTTGTAATTGATAATCCCCATGAATAACTAACCACAATTATTATCAACATTTTTTTTACAATCACATCATATCTCATTTATTTGCTAGCTAGAGAGATCATCTTCCCTGGATTTACCATGAAAGCAACATTAAGGAAGGGTGATGGATAGAATAGATCTTGGGAACATTATCCACAACTGTTGTGTAAAGAGGTCCAAAACTATTTCAATAGAATTAATAATGCTTTTGTTGACAAAAGGAAAATAGCAGATATATATTAATATATAATAAGGAGGTTACAAAATATTTGTTATGGTTCTTGATAAACCAGACTATATTAGAATAGATATCTTCAAAATAGATTACAAAATTCCCCATATATTTTTTATGCCTTTACTGCCTGCAGAACTTTACCCTTATATGTCAAATAAAGCAACTAAACACAGCAAAAATCCCTTATCCTAAAGACACTGCATGCATATAGATCTATTTCCCTTCATCAACCCTTTACAAAACAAATCCTCTTATTCCTCCATTTCGACAATGTCATTTTCTGCTTGATTTTCTTCAAATTCTTGATCTTCATTTCCCGAGTCGTTAGGTTGCAGAGGAATGTTTAAATTAGGAATCCCTTGTTGATATAGAGGATTCGATGAGCTCGTATGATACGAAGCAATGACCAAAGGAACCTCACAAGGCACTTGAGGAGGTGAATGAACTGGCACATTAATTGGCTCAGGATGAACATGGATGAGTAGAGTGAGGATAGCATTTGTTCGCCTTCTGATATCATTTTCAAGGTCTCCATCAACCGCCACCCTATGTCTTTCTAGTGCCAATTGTAAGTAACCAAAGTTGTGCATCTCTAGATTGTTTTTGATGGCATCAAGAATAGAGATGTACACATTCCCATTGAGAAGAAAATGACGAGGGAAAAGGCCACCTACTCTCCCTTGACCTTTCCAAAATTCATATGCTTGTACACCTTTGAGCAATTTGTCATCTTGCAGGAAGACATCCTTGACAACTTTTGAAGCTATCAACTGAAGATCAGGTAAAGACTGAAGCAAATCATAAGCATTAGATAGAAAGACAGAGAGTCGAGCTTGGGGATATAGAACCTCTTCTCCAATTATTTGAACAACACTCTTTCTATACTAATAATATTGGGACTTAAATACCTAGGCTAGCTGAAAATCCCCAATTGTTTCTAAGAAAGGAAACTCTCAATCTGCAATTGGAATAGGTACCCTATGGTTGCGCGGCAGGTATTCCATTATTCTTTTTCCACAGGATCTGTAGATTTTGGTTTCCCCTTCATCTTCTAATGAAGATTGACCTTGCATTCGCTCCTTCTTCAAACCCTTCAACTTTTGTACTTAAAATTATGACAAAAAAACTGAGTTGAAAGTAATATAAATTCCTTTGCACGCTTGAAGGGAGGAGACGCCATCTAGATGAGATCATCATGATTTTGTGTGGCCTCTGCCTCTGAATTTATAAAGCTAACATCTATCACCAAGCATACAAAACCATCATTATGGGCAATGTTAGGTACAAAGAATCACCTACAAAAAATCTAAACAAAGTTAGCAATAAAAAGATCTGCCTTTGCTCGTTTAAAGCGTCCTTTCCCAACATGATTTTGACATGGGGATTTGATGATCACATGAAACAAAGGCCTCCCATTACCAATGTAGTTCAAATGAAGTGACTAATTTGGCATCATCTCATAATTACTAACTTTGGAAAATCCTTTAAGCAATCTCCAGCTTGTAAATGAAAAGGATGATATCACTCCTTCACTTAATGCAAAAATGTCCTTAGTAATTCCTTTCCAAATTTGGGCATGCAAAGAAAGAATGAGTTTGTACTTCATTAATCATCAATGAAGCAACTAATTTGATTAATTGTGCCATGTGGAAAATGCTTGTAGCTCAACAACAATATTGACACTTGGATGGTTTATAGACTTTGGTACCTTCACAATATGAATGAGTGACCTAATAATATTGAAAATTCTCCAATAAACCTCAAGCTCTTTTAGAAACATAATGCAAATTTTCCCTCAAGATATCCCTCCATGCAAATGTAAAGCATCCTATTGAGCAATCTCTACTAATTGTAGAAAATCTGTGAGTTGAGAGAGGTCATGTAATACAAGTAGCTCATGCTTGTTACTTCCCATATTGGCTAAATAATCAACTAAGTTGTTTCCTTCTCTATATGTGTGCATGAGTTGATAATTCTGAAACTTATCAAGCAAATCCCAAACTCGTTGAAGAACATATTAGAGACTCCAATTTTGAACATTCTTTACTTTACAAGCATTGACTATCAATTAAGAATCTCCTTCAATGTGTAAGTTTTTAACACCAATATTCAAAGCAATTTCCAAGCCTATGAATAATGCTTTTGATTCTGTTAGGTTATTAGTTCCTTTTAGGAGATAACTTGACCTAAGTTTTATTACCTTACCCCTTGAATCACATAAACAAATGCCTGCCCCTGATTCTCCTGGGTTCCCTTTTGAGGCCCCATCGAAGTTCAACTTTATGAATCCATCTTGGGGAACCTTCCATTTGACGTGTTTCCTATTACACTTCTCTGCCTTTGGTTGCAAAAGATTGCCTGGGAAAGGCAATTTTAAATACTTCCAATTTTGCGAGCTATGATTGTCCCAATTTGTGAATGTTGAGCTAATACCTTTATTGTCCTCAACACTTGCATTTACTGTCTGAGAAACTACCTTCTCTGTTTTTACATTTACAGCATCATTTGATGAGGCTACTTTCCTAAAAATGTACAAATTTCTCTCCCACCATAGATTCCATATAACTAGTGTTGGGACCAATCTCCATATAAATGCAAAGAAAGAAGATTTGAATAGAACTATCCAACTTTGAAATAAATCCCATAAATAATTTGGCAAAGGGATGTAAAAATTAAGCTTGTTAAGAACAAAATCCCAACTTTTCTACACAAACTTGCAATTCACAAACAAATGATCTACCTCCTCAATCCCCTCATTACACAATAGGCACATGAAAGGTTCAGCAATTTTTAGTTTTGCTAATCAATCACGAGTTAATATTCGGTTCATCAGTGCCAACCAGGCAAAACTCCCTGCCTTAGGTAAAAATTTACTATCCCAACAAAACGAATAGGCCCTTTTGGGAAGTAAATGTCCTGAATTCTGACTTAAAGCCTTACAACCTTGTTTGACTGTGTAATTACCATCCCTTGAAGGTGCCCAAACCAATTTGTTCGGTTTTGAAGAGAGATAGACCACTCGTTCATTTAACACTTTTTGTAGCACACTACACTGTTGAATGGTCAAAGAAGGTTCTATTATTCTTTTCTAGATTACTTTACCTGATATAGGCTCAATTGACTAAAAATAATCCAACAAATTTTCCCCCCATACTTCCTTCAAATTTTACATTACCTAAGCTAGATTAGGATTGTTTTGCAATGGAGGGTTCCCATTCTAAGAATCCATCCAAATTTGACACTTTTACCATCATTTACCTCCTAGGAGATGTATGTAGCAATTAACTTCCTGCATGAGATCAGAAAGTTCCACATAGCTGATCCTTTTGGAGGATTAGCAACAGTAAATATTCTTGAAGGGTCCATGCTATCCAAATATTTTCCTTGAAAGATTCTACACCATTTAGCTTTTGGATTAACATACATTTTCCAAGCAAGCTTTGCAACAAATGCTTTATTCTTTTTCGGAAGATTTAGGATATTCGCTCCACCTTGAAATTTGTCACATGCCATAGCCTCAAGAGATATTAGAGGCACCTTCTTCTACTCATCAATGTTTCCTTTCCAAATAAAACTTCTAATCACTTTCTCAATTTCTACAACGACAAATTTTGGTGCCTTTAGAATTACAAGAAAATAATTAGGTATTGAAGGCAAAACAACCTTTACTAATAAAATTCTCCCAACAAGAGACAACCATCTAGCCTTCCATACCAAGATCCTTGACTTAAGTCTTTATATTACTTTCACCCAATATGTTGCTTTGTTTGGGCCTGAAAAGAAGGGTATCCCTAGATATGAACATGGTAAGGCTGCTTTTTGAAATCCAAGAATTTTAACTATCTTCTTCTCAATGTCTTCACTTGTGTTGAGGATATAATTTTTGGATTTTGAGGCATTTATCATTTGACCTAACACTAATGAGTATTTGTTTAAGACCTCTTTAATATGATTTGCTTCTACAAGCATTGTTTTTCCAAATAAATTGGTATCATCCGCAAAAATTGAATGTGTAACTACTAAATCTATATTTTCAATTTGGATCCCTTTCCATAGCCCTTGAGAATGTTTTTTTATGATAAATCTACTCAATGTCATGGCCATCATTATAAACAAAAAAGGAGAGAGTGGATCCCCTTGGCACACTCCTTGTGAAGCACTAAAGAATCATGTGGTAGATCCATTAAGTATGATTGAAAATTTAGCCCCTAAGAGGTATGCAATTATCCATCTACACCATCTTGCACTAAACCCAAACTTTAACAGCACTTTTTTCAAAAAATTCCAATTGACCTTGTCATAGGCCTTCATCATATCCAATTTGATGATGATAGAAGGAACTTTATTAACTGAAATTGAGTGTAAAGTCTCATGAGCTACAATAGCCCCTTCGTATGTCTCTCTTCCCAGAATGAAACCCCCTTACTCTTGAGAAATAATCCTTGGTATAATAGGCTACAGCCTCAAATAAATTGCCTTAGAAAATATTTTATAGATTGTATTACATAAGGATGTTGGTCTATATTCCACAAATGATTTTGGATCTTTGACTTTGGGTATGATAACTATGTCTTTTACATTAAACTATTTGAGTAAAGTGCATGTTCTTCTTGATTCTTCAATTGCCCATAAAAGATCAAAACACACAATATCCCAACTTTTTTGGAAGAAAAGTGCAGTAAAATCGTCTGAACCAGGAGCTTTGTCTAGTGGCAAAGAAAAAACTACCTTTTTAAGTTCCTCTAACGTGAATGGTCTCAACGGTTCTTCATTCTCCTTTGCAGAAATAGTAACCGAGATTGAATCCAATAATTCCACCTCATCCTTGTCATTTTGTACATTTTTGTCCTATGGAGCAAATAGGAGATCAAAAAAAAAAAATCTAACACATTCTCTTCTTATATCTTCTTCCTTAGTGAGGTAATTATCTATGGGGATCTCCTGAATAGATTGAACAACCTTAACAGCCCTTTTAATCTAAGTGGAAGCATGAAAGTACTTAGTATTCCTATCACCCTCCCTCAACCACAGTTCCCTTGATTTTTGTCTCTAATAGATTTCCTCTCTTGCACACTATTCTTCCCACTCCTCTTGCAACCTCTTTTGTTTTTCATATAAAATCTCATCCAAGCCATGTTGAATAATTTTTTCATGCACATCTTCCAATTCTTTGTGAACTATCTCTTTCTGATGGAAGACGTTTTTAAAAACCTCCTTGTTCCATTTCATAAGTTGTTTGATATGCATCATCTTTCTACATAACTGAAACATCAGTATTCCATACTCATAAGGGGTTGATATCCACCATTGAATAATCAACTCCACAAAATTAGGATGTCTAAGCAACATACTTTCAAACTTAAAAGATGATTTGAAAGATGGAGAAGATGCATTTGAAATACTAAGAGAAATTGCATAGTGATCGGAGTCTGGAAAAGGCAAAATCTAATATGTGAAGTGATGGTGCAAATTGAACCAGTTTGAAGAGATAAGATATCTATCCAATCTTAACGCTATTTGAAGAAAGCCTTTTCTTTTGTTGGTCCAAGTGAACTTACCCTTAATTGGCATGATATCCCTCAAAGCATTAGTGTCGATGAATGTACTAAAATCTATTATTACTTTAGGCGGAGGACTAATGCCCCTAATCTTTTCTTGCAGCGACGTAATAGCACTAAAATCTCCAACCAAAATAATTTTCTCATCTCCCAACTCCGTTATTGTTTGAGATGATCCCATAGATTTTTCTTGTCCAATGTGGACGATGGGCCATAAATATTGAACAGCCAAAATTTGAGATCAAATTTGATTACTTCCAGCAATTGCCAATTATTCTCACTTCTGCTTGAAACCACAGAAATTAGCTTTGGATTCCAAAGTTCCAACAACCCCCCAGAAGCCCCTTGAGTAGGTGATGCACGGAATTCCACAATTTCCATTTTTGAATTATAATTTTGTACGTGTCTATTGAAGTTTTAGTTTCCTGAAGAATAACTATATCAGCTCCACATCCATCAATTTGTCATTTGATGTGAGCACGCTTGTTAGGGGCATTAATGCCCTTGACATTCCATGATAGAATCTTCATTGTACCCGAGGAGAGCAGCACACTCTCCTCAAACGCTTTTTTGTTGACTTTACAATGGTGTCATGTAAAGTTGATTGTCACCATGCCTCTATTTCCTCTTGTCATTTTGTAAGCTTTGATTTGTGATCTCTCTTACCTAGAGATTTCTTTGGGACAGATTGATAAGGGGTCTAATTTATGGACAAAGATTGAAAATAATCAAACTCAAAAAAATCCTTGATATCCTCAACAATAACATCCTTAACCCCTTGTGTTTGTGGCTCCCCCAAAACATTTTCTTTAGTTGAATGCAACAGATCGTGGGAGACAACCAAAGGTTGTGAGTAACCCAACTCAACATCAATTACAACTTCATTCTAGTTTTGAAGATTGTTTGGTGAATTGACTGGAGCTATCTGACCCTGCAGCTTATGGCAATTAATTTCCCCTTTTCCTTCAATTATATCCCACTCCTAGAAGGATCCTTACTCCATCACTTCATCTAGTATCTCTTCAACTATTTGTGATCCCACCGATACCAAATTCTTTTCTGCTAATAGTTCTAATTCTACCTCTTCAATCTTATTTTTTCTTGATATGTCAATCAAACAATTCCATTGTGCATCAATAGAGAAGTCTTTTTCTAATGCAAAACTTTTTTTCCTAATTTTCCATTTTCCCAGATAAAATGAGTGACTTTGCTTCTTGAAACATTATTTTTTTACCACATCGTCCAATTGGTGTCCATTAATTTGAAGAGATGGGGGGTATAAGTTCAAAATTCGGGTGGTATTTCTTTTCCACATCCAATCAAAAAGCAAAGAGAGATCCATGGAGATTGAAATTTGATTTCCATTCTAAGAATGTCTTCCTCCTTTTAGTCCTTGTTGTGTAGTGCTAGGAAATATCTGATTCTTGTTTGGGCCCTTAAACAACCTTATTATTTTTATGCCCTTGATTAACCTCTTCTGTTTGCATTTTGCTTGGTGAAACCTAAGAAAAAAGCTTGCCCTGACCTTGATTTTTCCTAGTGGGGTCTTGATTATGCATGATGTTTTGTTTCAAGCATTCTGAGACTAAATGGCCAAACATATGACACTAAACACATTTATCCTGAGAGGTTTCCTAGCTTCTCTTGTAGACACTTTCCAAACTTAGATGTCAACTCAATGTGAGTTGGATTCTTTTTAGTTGCATCAAGTAGTGTTAGCATCCTAACCGATTTTGAAGGATTATTAAAGAAGAGAAATTCATGCTTTAGAAAAATGCCTATTTGATTAGCCATGATCTCTAATAAATCCAACTCCCTATACTCCAAAGGAATGCCATGCAATTTTAGCAAAAAGGGGCAAAATGGACAACAAATTCCTTTGATTTGAAATTTGTAATCCAATTTTGCATATATAGGCCAGACCCTTGATATGACCATGACTTAACTCTAGATAAAACAACAAATAGAACAACAAATATGCCTTTGCCCTGATCTAGATAAAAAAAATTGATAGCCTCTTCTCATTCCTCAAAAATTATATTCTTTAAAGTTTCTAAATCCAAAGTAAGGTTCCAAAACTTACAAATAAGCGCTTTTTCTCTGAGATTTGTGATTTGTTGATGAATCATATGCTTTGGGAAAGTTATCTTAATAACTTCGTTATGTTCTAGGGAGATAGAATCATTTGCCTTCATGATAGAACCAACCTCTTCTTTTGTCATGGTGGCCACTTGTTGCACTTCTTTCCTTCTCCATTTTTTTCTTTGCTTGATCTTCCTTTGTTTTGATGAAGGCCACAAGTTTTTTCTCTTCTTTCTATTCCCCTAAGAACCCTTTTCACCTCCCTTTCCTCTCTTCCCCCATCGATTAAAATGTTGATCTTGCGGGAACTTTGATTTAAGTGCCTCTCCATTCTATTGTCCTTGATTCTCCCCTTTGTTGTTATTTGAGACATACCCCTTTTCTCTACGGTCGTCATTCAGAGGTCTTGTTGTTTGTTGAGTTTGTTGAATACCTTTTTCTGCATTAGGGTTTTCATTCCCTCTCCCTAAGGCGGTAGCATTCGTTAGTCGATCTGCATGTGAAGACTTTGGATTGAAGAGACCTCCTGGAGGCTAAGGAACCCTATTTAAAGTTGGATTTCTTTGTTGTTGTGTTGCCTTCAAATCCTTTTCACAATCTGCATATCTGCAATCTAAGTGACTCCTATCTTCATTGGGAAAAACCCTATCTTTGTATATATCAAAGATCGGCTGCTTAGTTTTGTCCAAGTGTCTTTGCTACCTGAAAGGTTTCCAATTAGGTCTTGCAAATCTATACCTAATCGGCTAGTTCTTTGTCCCCACATAATATTTCCCTACTTTTTTCGTGGGCCCTTGTTGATGACTAGACCTTCTAATAGATCTTTGAGGCTGATGAGGACCAAGAAAATTGTCTTTTTCTGCACACTAACCATTGGTCGGCCTATGTCCAATCGACTAGTTCTTTGGCCCTGCATGATATTGCCCTTGATTGCCCATGAGACCTTCATGATGACTAGACCTTCTGACAGGACTTCGATTCTGATGATGGCCCAAGAACTTGTCTTTTTTTGCATATTGACCGTTGGGTGGCCATTGTTGTCTTGACCATTGCAGAGCCATTTTTTATTTTGCAAAATCTCAAAAGATAAATTTCATGTATTTAAAATTATCTAACCTCAAGGAGGTTAGAGGCAAAGTCCATTCCTATACCCTGGGTCAGTAGAGCAAGAATTGGCACACAATATAATTGACCCCTTTCCTTTGCCCACTACGAAGTGGAGTTGAACCTGTGACCTCGAGGAATGCAAACCCCAAGCCCTAGCCAACTCTGCTACAAGTGGCGGCTACAGAATTAATAATGCTTTAATCTTTCCCATAATCAACTAATTGTCTAAGAATGATAACTTTAGACTATTGAAAGAAGCTAAACAATTGATATTTGTTTGGAAACATTGGTTTATCCAATTCCCTAAATCTACATATATCATGGTTGTTGGTTTTATTGGAGCTCCTTATCTACTGCCAAGATTTTGCAATGATAAGCTAACTTTGTTAAAATTGTCAACATAGATTATAAAACTACATGAAGATCTTATAGAAATACGTAAACCTAGAGTACAATTTCCTTTCACCTTGGGGTTCTACACTCATGTTTCCTTGATTTATGCAAAAGAATCAACAAAAAAACTATTTTCAATGAATTTCAAAAAGTTTGATCCTAAAATGAATTACAATCTAGATGGAAAGGTTAAGAGAGTGTTTGGAACATAATACAACCACGTATCTATAGAAGATTTCTAAGTTGATTCTAAAGATGAAAAATTGGTAGGAAAATAAGTTACTACAGAACATACCCTCAAGAAAATGAGGTTATTCAAATTTAGAGACAAGATTCTTAAAGTATTGATCAATACATAGATGTTCTAAATCCTTATTTTGATCTTCAAGTTATTGAAAATCAACCTCTTCCAACTATAAATTGAGCATTTAAATAAGAGATTTCTATAAATTCAATGAGCAAAACAGTAGAAGATTTGAATTTGTCATAGTTGAAATCTAACCTAAGATAGTTTGAAAAAGGTACTTGGAAAAGAATAAAAAATAATGTGATAGTTCTTTTGCAACTAAAGAATTCAAGAAAACTAAAATGAATTCTAGAAAAGGAAAGTTTGAAGACTACATCTTTGGATAATGAACAAATAATAGAAAAGGCCTAAGTGACATACAACCCAATAGAAGTTGGAGTAACATTGGGGTTTGGATATGAAGCATTACAAGTGGTGTATCCTACAAGATCATCAAAATAACCCACTCAAAAGTGCCCCTTGATTGCAAATCCCAAAGGAGCTGCAAGAATAAATAGAATTGGAAAAGTAGTATTTGAGTCAAGTTCTTCTTCTGAAAAGAGTCCTCCAACAAAGTTTCCAATTGGTTACCCTCATGTTGAAGTACCTATTGTATTATTGGAGGAGGTACATAGCACGAAAAAAGGAGATATTACTAAGATGGTTAGAAAGATTGAGGAAAAACTACTTAAAGGATAATAGATTTTATAAACTCCCTAGTCACACCCAAGTTAAATTGAAGATACGTTGACTATGGAATAAGCCCTGTTGGAGTACCTTGAACAATAACAAGTTGAGCATTCACTCAAAGAAGAAAATAAATAGTCTAAATTTGAGAAACTAGATGATAATTTGACTAAAGAGAAAAAAAACAAAGATTCTAAGTAATAAGAAAAAAAATAGTGACATCAAGAGACACGAATAGGGAAAGGTTAGGTGGTGCAAAATGTATCCATTGTGCCAATATGGTTAATACCAAAGTCTCAACAAAAGAGAGAATTTAATTGTAAAATCAGAAAACATTGTAGTAGTGACAATTGAGGTAGAAAATGACATACCCAAGAAAAGATCTAGAACTCTTTCTACTATTAGACTAAATAAATTCAGTAAAAGAATTGCAGGAATTGCTACTCTGATGGTTGAGAAGGATGATAAAGAGTCGATAACTAAAGAATATCAAATAAGTAGGATCAACTTAGGTAAACGAACAAGGGAGGAAGAAGTGGTTTCTCTTGATATTGTTATAGAAACATTGAAGATGAGAATAGAAATAGATAAGAAAATTATAAGGGAGTCGAAAGAACAAGTAGAAAAAAAGAAAACCTTTACTAAAAAGTTAATCACTTGTGTAGTACAACAAGATAATACATCCATTAGTGGCCCAATTTTGATCTCTAAAGAGGAAGCAATATATGAAGACAACCTTCTATTGATGCAATATATGAAGACAACCTTCTATTGATGATGACCATAAATAAAATAAGCCTAGAGCAATTGGTAGTTAAGGGAATATTATAGGATGATTTTGTATAGAAATGTATTTAAATCATTGCTTTTAGATGTGACAATATATCTTCACATGCCTAAGGTTGGAGATAAACAAAAGGAAATATACCAACATATATGCAATTTTGAAGATTTTCCTTCACCTACGAACACTATTTTTCTTTATCAATCCCCTTTCTTCCCTAATAATTAAATAATTTTAATTAGTTGATTATTGTCTAAGGTCATGTTTCTTCAATTAGTTAAGTAATCTTAATTATTTAATTAATTCATCTTTTTTTATTCTTCCTTTTGATTAATTAAATAAATTATATTTATTTAATTACATCACTAATGTCCCCTTCCTCTCTATAATTAAATAATTTTTTATTTATTTAATTATTATCAGTTTATCTACTATAATTAAATAATTATTTAATTATTCATTGACATCTTCTTCTATAAATTAAATAAATTTTATTTATTTAATTATTTCATAATTTGTCGTTTCTCTTCACTTTTAAATGAAATTATTATTTAATTTAAAAATCAAATATTCCCTCTTCATCTATAATTAAATAATTGTTTTAATTATTTAGTTATTCACTTTCCCTCCTAAATTAAATAATTTTATAATTATTTGATTTTCTCAAACCTCTTTTTCTATGCTAACCTCTTTATTTGTGTCATTCTTATCTCTTCACATCTCATTTAATTTTCACCCTTGATTGAATTATTTAATAATTTAATCTCAACCGTCCATCCTTAAACTAGCCCTATCTTTGCCCTAATTTAGCCTTAACCATATTTCATACTACATCTTTCAATCTTGGCCATTGATTTTCATGTTTTATTGGCTTTTAATCCTAGCCCTTCATCCATATTTGGTTTTCTATAAAAGACTTATCACTGTCATTTCAACCCTATTCAGCAATAACTAGTTCATGCTATTCAAGGAGACAAGTACAATTTTCAATATTTTGCTATCATTATCACTAGGCTTATTGTTGCATACTCAAAATTTGAGGGCAATCAAGCATATAAAGCAAGATGGAGAAGGACAATGGAGGTGAAACAGCCATAGCATTGAGATACTAGTAATATTAATTTATGTTTTATGTTTCTATGTTCATTGTTCTTCATTGTTGGTTTAGGGCTCTAGGGTTTGAGTTTTATTGATTCATGCCTTTAACCTTAATTTTACCCTATTCTACAAAACACATTGACAAATATCAAAGAAGCTCTGAGGAAGAACATAACAAAACTTAATAAGGCTTTAGATTTTGATAATACTAATATAGATAAATACATGGGGGTTAAAGTGAGTTTCAGAGTTGTTGAAAAGGATTTGTCATAAATGAAACAACAATTAGAGATTTTTGAGAGGGATTTTGATGATTATAAGTTTGGATTAGAATGGTTGGATGGTCCCAATAAAACGAAGTTTGAGAATATCCTTGAAAGTATATGTATAATATCAACAAAGGCAAAAAGTTGCGAGATAATTTTAGAGTTCAAAATTTGAGTGCCAAAGTGACATTGTTATTTTTAGCAAATTATAAAATTCATTATATTTTAAAATTTAATTCTCTTTTAGATGTGTTGATTTTAAAAAATCTATACGTAAATAGGTCTCGTTATGTTTATGAAGTGGTTTCTATGTTTTAGGCATGGCTAAGGTCAATATATTTTTTTTTCTAAAAATTAAAACTAGAAAGTTATCAATAGGTGTGTAATTTTTTTGCAGATGATCTAAAAATATACTTGTTGCATGGGTATTTTGAAACAATAAACTACTTATTGTAACTAGGTTCTTTTTGCTTTTCTTTTCTCTATAAAAAGAAGCTCCAAGCATTAAAAATTGGATCTCTATGGAATGATATATTCCTATTCTACGTATGTCACTGTGTATGCCGCTATGCTTGGACACATTGAAGAATTGCCAATAAATGTTTCAAGATCTTGTCCACTTATTTGTCAAGGTCAAATGTGAGAAATGAGTATAGGTATGAATGGATGGGGATGGAGATGGATGGGAATGAGTATAGGTTTTCATCATGGTGACTGCCCCAAGGTACTATTATTATTTTTGTTTTGTTTTTTAATTTCATTTTTTATTTAATAAAAATCAAGTGTTTGCCTCTACTATAAGCTTATAATATTCTATTGTATATGGTCACATCAATTGGATCATGTTGCTAGTGCAATACTCGATGGATGTATTGACTCTACAACTACATTACACTAGGTTTATCCACATTTAAGAAAAATACTCAAAGCAATTTAAAACAGCCATAATTCTAACTCATTTAATAAAAACAAGATTTCACTAACCATTTTAATATTTCTTACTCTTAATTTCAAAAATAAAAATATTAAAATTAATTCACCAAAGTCTTCTATTATTAAAATAATAATTATTTAACATAACATATTTATATATACAAATATATTACACATATAATAAAACAACTTTCTTTCAATTATTAAAATTTATATTTATTTTAATATATATATAATATATAATATAAATCCTTTATTTAATATTATATTTTTATTTTTAAAAAAAACATAATTAAATATCCTATATTATCTACTCTATATATATAATATATAAAATCCATACATAATATAGGTAAAACCATTAGACTTTATTTCTTATTCTTAAAATTCCCATAAAAGAACATATAAATGGTCTTATATATATAATGTATTATATACGTAGCATTTAGGCTTAATTTTTTTCTTTTTAAAAACTAAATCCCCAATCGATTATAATTTAGCCATTGGTCACAAGCTTTTTTTAAAATCAAAAAAATATTAAAAAAATAAACTCCATATAGAAATGTAACATTGTAACATTTAAAGGAAATAAACAAAAGTTTAACGAGTTTTTTTTTTCTTTAAAAAAAGATAATATATTCTCAAAAAAAAAAGTGAACCTTAATATCTTATTATATTGCAATATTCATAGGGTTTTTCTTAATATCGCAATATATTCATAGGGTTTTTCTTAATATCTTATTATATTGCAATATTCATAGGGTTTTTTTTTTTTTTTTCATTTCATTGCAAGTCAAGGAATCGTGCAACATTTTAATGGAGAATGGAATGTTCAAAAATTTGGATTGAAATTTACAGATTTCATTTAAAAAATAAATAAATAAATTTCGTTTTATTTTGCTGTTTTGAAACTAAAACCATAATTATTTTATATACCTTTTTTTAAATTCTCTTTCAATCTGAGATTTTATAAAGAATAAAGTAAATTAGAATTTTTATATGTGCAAGCAAAATAAACCCCCTTTTTTTCTTTTAAAAATTAACTATGGGAAAAAAAAATTTCTTTGATCTACTAAGTTTCTTCTAGATCTAATTTTCATTTGTTTTTCTATGTGCAGATTTTATTTTCAAGGAAATGCAAATTCATTTTTATGATTGATTATTGTGATATAAAAAAGTAGATCTATATTTTTCTCCTACTTGTAAGGGTATATGTTGACATATATATAATTTAACAAAACAGATTCCAAGGAGATTTAATGCAAGAACAGATATCTAATTTTGTAAATGCAAATATGAAACCAACCTCTTACGTTGTAGAAGAACTCCAAGTTTTTCCCCAAATTCTTTTCACTAAAAACTTCTTCCAAAAACCAAAACCGAAAATTGCAAAATCCAAAAAAAATCCAACACCCAAACAATCCAAGAAGAAGAGATAAATAGAAACCCAATTCAATTCTCACCCAATGAAGTGGTGACACTTGTCCCCTCTTCTGTTCATTTAAGTGAAGGATTCAAATTGGGAAAAAAAAAAGTAACTCAAAATTTGTTACCAAAACATCCCTTAAGGAATTTGGAGATAAATGAAAATTTGATTGAAATTGATCCATTTGCACCCCATTTCAATTCCAAGTTCGTCACCCTTAAAACTAAGCTTTTTAGAGAGGTCGTATCTTGATTTTAGTTCAAGATATAACTTGAATTAAGTGCCCAACCCTTGGGTTAACACTTTAGGAGTTTAAAAAAGCAAAAAAACATAAAATAACCCTTTTGACTCATAAAAATAAAAAAAAAATCCAAAATACTTTCATATATAACTTGACAAATAAAATACAACTTAAAGATTTAAAAGAAAATTTTATATTAAAAATAACATTCATCAAAAAAAACCCTAAAAGATATCCTATATTACATACTGGTCAATCACTTTCGCTATAAGGTTAGGGTTTCTCTCCCCTACTATCTTCTTTGTTCCTTAAGAAAGAGTTTGGAAAACCATAAGAAAAACCCTAAAAGATATCCTATATTACATACTGGTCTAATTAGGTTAATTTTTGAACATTTCCAAAATATGTCGGCCCCTGCTAACCTGGATGCCTCTTCGGCGTCTGAGGAGAATGATACTGAACCTAGTTGTTCGGGGAATAAACCTAATTTGAGTCCAATAAGGACGATCTTGGATTTTCCCTCTGTCCAGACTAGCAAGAAAACCCAAATCCATAATCCCCAGTCATTTAAAGTCTGCCCTGCCTCTGAGCCTGGAAGCTCTACTCCTAAAGCCAAAGGCGCTGGAAAGAATCTCCCTATCAAAAACCTTGTTTCGTATTCTGAAGATTCTCCTGATTCTGAGGACTCTGGCACAAATAATAATTCTTCCTCTGTTGTCCCGTCAACGAACAGAGATGTTAGAACTGGGTCCCCTGGAGCCTCTGACCCAACTAAAAATTGTTTCAATCTTGATAGGGAACCTTCTGCTAATTTTTTAGGCATAGCTAGGAGTAATGTTGTGGACCATTTCAGAATGTCAAAATGGGTTTTTCATGAAATTAATAACCTGAAAATAAAAAACTGGGCCCTCCAACGTAAATTGGAAGATATGGGTGCTAAGATTTATGCGTTATGCAAGAAGGATGCAGAGCGTAATGAGAACATTGCTAGTAAAGAAATCCAGGACAATGCAAGTAAGGACAGAAGGATAGAAATTGATTTGGAAAAAATGAAAAATGTAGTGAAGATAATTATTGAACAGAATAACAGGATGGCTAGACATAATGCTATCATTATCAACGCTATGACTGAAAAATTGGATAAAGCTCAACAGGGGTCATTGGTTGTTGATTTGGAAGAGGTGAAAGATAAAAACCAGGAAGAGGACATTGGGATTTCAAAGAGAACCAGAGCTAATCTGAAAAGGAAGGCACCCCCCACACCGCATATGATTCAAATTTTCAAGAAGGGTGTCCAGGATATGCAGGATCTGGAGGCCGAGACTGAGTTTGCTCTGAAGACTCTAGGTTAGTTGTTGTTGGTTTTTTGGCTTGCGTTTTGGCTGGCTCTTTAATTGTCCTTCCTAGCTTTTTTTGGATGTTGATGTTTATTCTGAATTTTTCCTTTATTGCATCATTTTTAATTCGCTAGACTTTTTTGTCCTTTACTTTCTTTTGTTGTAAACTTGGTGGTTTCAGGTCCCTGTTAAACCCGTTTTTTCCTTTATCAAAAACATTCAAGTCTCAAACCACTTTCAAAAAAAAAAATCACATTAGGACTATCGTCCCTCCAAATAGACTATAGTCGATGTTCACAGGTTTTATCACATTGAGTTCCTTGAAGACCTCCAATTCCATTGGTCATGGAATTTGTACCTACACACTCAATTTCACACATTAATATGTCCAATAAAATCATATAGTTAAAACCACTGAACATATATATTCACATCATACAATTTCCATCACATTTTAAATCACATCAAAATACCAATTCACAGTTATATCAATCTCATAGATTCATCATCATTGTAGTCACCTAATAGCATTTATTCTATTTTGATATAGTAACAATAATTCAAAATTTCTACTTTTATTTAAAACTCAATAATTTAATCTCATCCCAATGTTGCAATTAATATCCATATCACAATTATCATTTCATCAATTATACTCATGCACCAATAACGTCAAATATAAGGTCCAACGTTCAAAACATCATAATATGAAATCAAATACAAAGTCTACTATCAAGAATATCATAATATGAAAAGCACCTTAAGGTATCAATCTGCATCAAAACATATCATCTAATAAACAATACTGGAAATCAAACTATGTTTGTCTAAAAGAATAAAGTAGCATAATATCAAGTATCACTAGCGAGCCTCACAATTATGATGTGATGGTTAATGCATTATTTATGTGTAGATTGTATGAATTGTGATTGGATATTTGTGCTTAGTCATGGTTGTTAGTATTGTGTACATGTTTTGTGAAATAACCCCTTGCAGCCAAAGGAGGCACTATAGCCAGCAGCCAAAGGTGTTTCTAGACAATGAAACAGATGATATCCCAAAATAAACTAAGCAAAGTGACAACATGGAGACATTTAATGAATGAGATAGTGCATCATTATGACATTCAATAAAGACACTAGAGAAGGAGAAACCTGTTACAATTGGGATTCTAAAATAACTGATTTTGAGCGTTCCATGTTCCAATTCTGTTACAACAGAGTCACAATCCAACTTGGACTCTTCTTCTTTACTAGTTGCAGTTTAGATTTTACGGAATCTTTCTCACACTCTAAAATCCGAGTGGTAATATGGTCTCATTTTTGAGTCCTATTTGAATGTAATTCCCATATGTACAGCTCAATGGTTGATTCTTGAGTTAGCTAGTTAGTCAATTTTTTAGTCAATTAGTTTATCACTTGATAGTGAATACAGTTACCAGATACTTTCAGTTTTCAATAGTTATGCAGACCATGTTTATTGTGCAATTATGATTTCATGAATAAGATCCTTCGGCAGAATCTTATGTGATATTATAGATTTGTGCATTGAATGAATTTGAGTTGTTATGATTGTGTTGGATCTAAGTAGTTAGATTTGGTTTTAAATTAGTGAAGACAGGTACTTGAGCAAGGGCCACTCAAGATAACTGTCATTCACTCCTTTCTTTTCAGTTATTCATTTATGTTTAGTTGTTACTTCATAAATACAAATTGTGTTAAACAGATTATGTGTTTCAATCATTAATGAATGCATGAACAATTTTTGTTTCATAATTATACTGTAATTGTTAGAGTTTGTTGTACTTCAGACTGTAGTATAGGGTTAATTATTAGTTTAGTTAATTTCTAGCATTCACTTCTGAATAGTAGTTACAATCTTATAATGTAGATACCCATAGCCATACAGACAACTTTACTTTCTTTACTATTTTGCAATCTTATGATTTTCCAATAACCTTTACTAGAATGATTTAGATAGTTCCAAGTCTTTAAAAGCACATACAGTGCTAATGCCATCACAACCCTGCTAGCCCTAATCAATAATTCAATGAAGGTTTTTCCAAATGTTAAGTGGACTATTCAGTTAGGTTTTCCCTTTGACTTGTGTGATTGCCACCAAGTTTATTAGACACTAGTAGGGACTCTACAGTGTCAAAGGTGGTTGGCCACATCAACATGCATTAAAATACTGCGTTTGAAATCCCTTTAAGGTCTTTGTTGCAGCTTCTACAATATCTTTCTCTTCCTATGATCAAGATCAATCTTGTTCATGTCATAGATCTCTTTTTAAATTTTTGCATATGTTGTAATAGTGTTATCAATGTTAAAACTTTGAGATGCAAGTGCATACCCTAGTTTTGCATCAATTTGACTACTTAACTAAGAGCCTTGTCCAAGTCTTAGCAGATTCACCAAAATCCTATTACTATGCGAGGTCTAGAATGCCTTGACAGTCGTCATATGGTTCATCATGTCTTCCATAATTTCTCCTTTGACATCAATGACAATATTTGCAATAATCTCATTCATACATCAATGATAATATCCTTTTGTTGTGACTTTGACATTAATGACTATATGTATTCTCAATTTTGACATCAATGACAACATTTCCAACAAGAAGAAAATATGTTTCTAAGAATAAGAGATTAAAGTTGTATAAGAACATTGCTAGGGTTACCATTGAATTATGTGATCCTTTCTCCATTGAATGGGTGGAGGGAGAAAGACACATGATGGTAGACTTTTTGGCTAGTATTGCTACCAGATCAAATGACATAACTTTGGTACGTGTACTAAAAGTGGAGGTGTTGGTGAGGCCTTCAATTCTAAATAATATTTATCATTGCCAGGTATTTAATGATGACTTCTATTTGTTCAAAAGTTTAAATTTCCTTGATGAATATCAAGGTTAACAGATTGATTTTCAACATTTTGTTGAAAAAGTGGATGTTAAAGAAATCTTATTTGGAAATGAAATTATTGAATTAAAAACTAATAAGATCTCAAACAATTTAGTAGCTCTAGAAAGAGTGTTTGTTAGAGCATATAGGAGCTTAGTTAAACCCACTATTGTGGAAGAGAAAGGTTTAGAGGAAATTTATTTAGGCATAGCTTCTCCTAGAAAGGTGTACATTGGGAGGATGATCAATCCCAAGATCAAGACAATAATTATTGCATTGTTGAAAAAATATAGTTGGGTGTTTGCCTAGTCATATGATGACCTCAAACAATAGAGTGGATTTGTTCTAGCATGAAATACCCCTAAAACTAGATGCTAAGCCACTCAGGCAAAAACAAAGGCTTGTTAATCTCGCTTTAGCTCACAAAATGCAACAACAGTTCAATAAGCTCAAAGAGGGGAATTATCAAGCACATCAAGCATTCCACCTGGATATCTAATTTGGTTTTTGTAAGAAAGAAAAATAGTGATATGTGTAAGTGCAGAAAGATGGGGGGCCAAAAAGGGGTCTTAAGTGGCCACTTTTTTTTTCTAAAGTCACGAAATACTAACCTTGGATGAGAAATTGAGGATAGTTGCACACAAAATTTTAAGATGCAAAACAAGCAATGTTCGTAGTGCTCCGAGTATACTTTCTAAACTACTATATTTTTTTAAAAAAAATGTTTTAAGAGATTAATGGGTTCAAAAAAGGGAACCACAAAAATTGGTGTTGTTTTTATCAAAAAAACATAGCATAGCCTCTTTTGTAGCTCCTTCAAAAGGTTAAACCTTTCTTTGGTATTTTTAAAATTGCTTCGGTGAGAAATTACCTAACATTTAGTTTATGCTCAATTTTTCTAATAATTTTTTAATGAATATTTTCTTTTTTACTAATTTTCAAAATGGACACATCTTGAAAAATGTAATTTTAGTCATGCTACCCTTGTAATTTTCAAAAACTAATCAAAAATCATTTTTTTTTAATGTGTAGAATGGAGTCTAGTTTATAAAAATGTAATTTATTTGAAATTTCAATCAACGGTTAAAAAATAAAGTAAAAAATACTAAACTCTGGTTTTTAACAAAAAACAAACACACAAACAAAAGAAATTAAAGATGAAAGCCTTAACATTGTCAAAATGTGAAAAAAATTACATCGTTAAATAGCTAAGAGAGCCTAAAGTTACCAAAGTGTTCGATTTACTCGACTTTCAAACACGCACAAACTTGACGATTAGCACAAACGAGGTTATGTGAAATCTTGTAGAATATGCAAAAACATGTCTTTGGGTGTTGGGAAGGCACTCCAAGCCTTTGGGTTGGAAATCCAAAGCAAATCCAAGCCTAAGGCTTGGGGATTCCCAAGCCAAGACATAATGTGAGTGCGTTATAATGCACTCGCGTTATGTTTTCTATTGAAACTTGTTCGATGTCAATGAGTTTCAAAAAATGCACCAAAATGCATTACCAAAGCACGTCAAAAAGTGTTGCCAAAGCGTGAGCACATTATAACTTGCTTGCATTTTGTGAATGTATTGACAAAACACGAGCGTGTTATAACATGCTCGTGTCACTCACATTTTAGTCTGCATTGAAATTTGTCTCTACTTTTTTTTCTTGTTTTCTTTAGGGAAACTATATGCATGGAATAAACATTTAAATATAAGTTGGCATTTACTTTCTTATACGTTAAATTATATTTCATGTATATTGTTTCAGGATGTTTGAGAATGGTTTCGGATCTCTAAGAGTTATAATGCAAATTCTAGTTTTTGGAAGATTTAAAAAAAAATTAGACTTGGTAAAATTCCAATAATCAACATGTCGAATTTCAATAATCAAGAGGTCAAATTTTAGTAATTAGTAAGTTGTATCATATTTCTCTTTCTCGCTATGTATAACTTATGCTCTAGACCTCTCTCTCACTTTGTACCTCTCCCTCACTCTCTTTCCCTCTCTACTCTCTATCTTTCCATTCTCTCTCCCCCCTTCCATAACCC
>VDFB02270050.1:0-41746 GCA_007258455.2 Sequoia sempervirens
AGAAAATTCTTAAACATCTCCACCTTGCATGGGCGCATATCAAGGGTTCTACAGGATGAGATCAACACTTAGAAAAATTTCCTGATGCTATTAGCTTGAAGTGGGCGCATTTCACCTATGGAGGTGGATGAAACTTAAACTTAGCCACTTTTTCCTGCCTTCGCCAGCTTCTTTATGCCTTACTATAAATAGTAAGTCTTTTAATTTTCATATCTCAGAAGCTCAGATTGCTTTGAAATTTTGAACACTGGATCTTCATGACTCTGTTAGTCTGTTGACACTGCTATTCTGAGCTGGCCTGCTAAAAACAGCATATTTCTGAAGGTGGTTTGCTATTTATAGTAAAGGCTTGCTTCTGATACCTCCACAACTCCGATTGACTTGAAATTCGAATGACGTGCTCCTCACCACGTGACTTGCTTTGTTGAAACATGTGCTTTCTTCAGCTGACTTTCTATTTTTAACCAATTTAAAATGACACAGCTATAAACAAATAAGTGCTTCGTTGCCATCATATTTTACCATGGGATAGCCTTGAAAGATCGTCGTGGTGGTTTACACCGATTTTGAAAATTCGACTTTTTTATCCCTCTTTTGGTCTCAATTTGGAAACCCTAATTTGTCTACATGCATACCAAATGATCTCCATTTGTTCGTTTACATTACATTAGAGCCAGGTTTGTGATTCTGAAGTGCTAGGAGGTGGCTGCCAGAATGCATCTGCTAAAAATAGCAAGTTGCTGAAGGAGTGATTATCCCCGTTTGCATGTCACATCATTGTGAAGCTCTCGAAAAACCCACAAGGAATCATCAGACATGCAAAGAAAACCCTGACATGCAAACCCTAAAAATAGCCTCTGAAGGTTGAACTCTGAAAGTTATCACCTGGCTTTGCATGTTACACCATCGCGAAGGTCTTCGAAAACCCAGAAGGAATCTCCAGACGTGTTGAAAAACTTTGCATATAGGCCCTGAAATCTGCTCTGGAAGCTGAACTGGTAAAAATAGCAAGTTGTCTGTTTCAGCTCAAATTTTGCCAGTGTGCAGCCCGATGTGTTCTGAATGCAGTGTGACTGTTAAAATTTCAAGAATGCTGAAGGAACGCCTGGAATTACACACTAAAAATAGTAAGTGACTAGAATCTGATGAAATTTAGCTGAGAGTCTGCAAGAAGCATACTGACACCAATGTTAATCTCAATTTTCAATTTATTCACTTTGTTTGACCCTAGATTGGCCAGGAGAGATGGAAACCGTAATTTTCAGACTGGGCCAAAAGTTTCACGTTTAAGCTCGCAGACGGGAACGTCCCCGGAAGGCAGATAACAAAAAAGAGACAGAAAGAGAGAGAGACAAAACCAAAGCCCAAAAGACTAGAATGGAGCAAAAATTAGGGGTCCCCATTTTGAATGGGGCGATGTGTGAAAAGGTCACAACTCAACCTAGCTTTAAAAGTTGATTTCTTTACCAAAAAATATAAACTAGTTCTCAAAAGGGTTGCCATTGAGAGAGGCTTCTATTAAGACAATACCCATTTGCAAACTCCAAACCCTCCAAGAGATATGAACAGAAAACCAGGTCTTAGGTCAAAATGAAGCACCCAAAAGTAGAAGAAAATCACACCAAAAACTTCAAAAACCACACCAAAACTGAAAGCAATTGAAATCACACCAAAACACCTAAAAGTACTGAAAAATCTTCATCATTTCTTTCACCAAATCGAGCTCTTGAAAGCACTGTATGATCCCTGTTGTAGAATCACTCTCTATGTCATTAGGGAGGATATTTCCCCACCGAAACCAACCCAAGTGAAGAGGGTTTTCGTTGTCAGTTTGCAGCTCAAGCACTTTGGAAGAAATCTAACAGCATTTTGTTATGTTGTCAAAGCCAAGATGTCAAAATGAGAGCCAAAATCAGAATATAAAGAGTTAGGGTGACGGACTTCAAACTTTTCTCCGGCTTCTCCTAAAAGCCACGCCCATCTCCTTTTTGAAATATTTAACATTTAAAAATGTCGTTTCTTCTCTTCTTTAGGCGTCCACTTCATGGTGTAATATCCTTTGAGAGATTTGGCCTTAACTTGCTGATTTGATGCTCAAGGAATATTGTCAAACACTTGGCCAACAACCTTGTTCTTGCTGCTGATTGTTTGTTTTTGTGTTTTTGTAGTTTTGGAGGCAATTTGCAATGCTGATATTGTTAATGTTATTGAGCAGCTTCGGGTTCATCCTTCCAGCCACGAGTGAAGACATAAATAAATGTAGCCTATCGGCTATTTATTTATATGTGACATTTAATGAGAATGGGCGCATCTCTTGGCAACAATATAATTCTTATCTTGGGCCGACCTTCCTTGTAAATTAAATTATTATTTGTAATTATATTTAATTGTATCTTGGCCGACCTTGTACATGAAGAGGTGCGACCTCTCTCACACTTGTATATATACAAGGTCGCTATCGTCCATCATTCATCAAGCAAGTTCGATTCATTCTCTCATTAAGGTGCAAATTTCTTCAAGAGCATAAGTGCGAATTTCTTCAAGTACAGAATTGCGAATTTCTTAAGGGTAGAGTTTGCAATCCAAGGAAGGGCAGATATTCTTCTGTTATTGCATCTGACATATGTGCTGTTTATTGGCCTTGTGATTGGCCTCATTGTAAATAGAATTGTCGCCATTATTCTTATATAAGAGAGATCTTTTGTTGTTGGGCTTTTCTCCCTCAAGAGGAGGGTTTTCCCAGGGTATCTGCTGTGTTATTTTGTCTGATTTGAATTAATTTTTTGTGCATTAAATCTGATCATAAAATTTAACATGGTATCAGAGCGGGTTTAAGCATGATCCTGATAAGATTTGTTATGCAAATTAGAAATTGCTAACTGGGAAAGAATCGAGCTTTTGCAGAAGTTGTTATTGGATGCAGCTAATACACTTAAGCATATCGTGGTATGTCCAAAGACGGGCGTGTTCATCTCAGGTCCAAGATTTTGTCGAATGATCCTGTTAGAGTCTCTCATGAGCATGCTAGAGGAGGACGTTGCTTAAATAGATGTCACCTGACTTGAGAATCGAACCGTCAAAGGTAGGTGTGTCTACCGCTTAACACCAAAAATGAGTCGAGGTTCCTTCTTGGTGGGTCGTCACTTCAAAGAAAAATCATCGGATTTCAAAGGTGAGACATCATCGACAAGGAAGGCACGATCAACTGGCCTTCAGGAGCAATCATTACTATGAAGAAGTCTTGACAAATCGAGAATTTGAAATTTTGCCAGTAACTGTTGTCAAAGGTCATTTTGCTGCCTAGACCGTGAACATACTTGTCGAGCTTCCTATAGTTCCCAACGATCAAAAATTTGCCAGGAGATGATGTTGTGGGATCTGCAATAGGATAAGGCTGGCAGTCAGAGAGCACCGGAAATGGCCTAGTCGGCGGTGGGAGTACAGTATACGCAAAATTCAAATAATTGCCGACCAAGGAAATAATCATCAGCGAAGAGATAGTGGGCCGACCTAAGAGTTAAAAGCGACAAAGATTTGAAGGTCAGTGCCGGCGAAGGAGAATACATCAGGCAGGGTCAACAGTGCAAGTAAAGGCCTAGCAATGTATGGTAGCCGGGAAAAAGGTCGCAGAGGTCTGTGTAAATAAATACTGGCCGTTAATCACTGCAACGAAGTGAATTATTAATGTGGCATTTTTTCTTCTGCACATTCAAAGCAGTGCGATGGGGAGGAACCTTAAGAGGATTGTTCGTCACTGTTTAACTAAGTCCTTTTACAAATTGTACAGCTTTCAAGTGCGACACCAACAAGGCTCAAGACTAGGTTTGATAAGCTTGCATCAGCTGTATGAAATTCATACTTGGAGTTGCCAGCATAATTCTAAAGTTGCAAATCATGGGTAGACCAGTCTCCCAGGACAAACGTTTAAATAAGATTTGAATGGTCTTCAGACCACATTCAAATATTAAGATCGCTCCATCAGCAAACCTTAGCATATGTTTCGATGGTGGAAAAGCTATGAGAAATCAATTCTGGAGATGAAGAGTGAACATCTATTGATGTGATTTCTCCATATGATCTGAGATCTGTGAAGCGTTGATGCCTTGATTATCACTTGTGTTTGAAGATGATATGTGGGCCACTTCAAACTCCGAGATGTTGGTCCTATGTTTGACATGGAATTAGCACTCTACATCTGTTGAATAGTTCAGATAAGTATTCTTTTGTTTATGTTTTCAGTCTGCTAACTTGAGTAGGTCTGACATTGTTTACTTGAATCATGAATGTTTGGTAAAGTTTGTGATAGTAATCACTGGCATAAGATCTTTTGAGATGACCATCTTTCATTGCAATTTGGTTCATGCTAATTATGAAGATCTCTGAGTGTGACTCTGAGATGAAAGAGAGAACTGTTTTTTTTTCGTTGTGATAGGATGATCACATCGATACCATTCTCATTGTGCATGGACTAAAGATGGTGCCTTGAGAGGCCTAATTCTATGTTGTATATGCTAACTGCATAATGCATTCAAGAAATCTATAGTTGTGTAGACTATCTTTTGTTGTGCTGAGTTTAGCACTCTCAAGAGGAGTAAAAGATGGAAGAAAGAGTTATATCAGAATTCAATAAAGATAAGTTCTTTATCCCTTCAGTTTGATTTTTTGATATATTTCTCTTTCAGGTTGATTTATTTATTTATTCATGATTTAATATTGTTCATAAATTATTCTGTATTCTTGCTATAACTTGGAATAGTAAACCTTGTATGATTCTAGCCTTGATATTTCTTTGGATAGTTTTGAATTGTTGTAATCTCTCTCTATTGCCTTCAGGATAGCTCCAGAAGCAAGAAAGTGATGAGAGATTGCTTAGTGATGAAAGCTTGAGGCATCTTGTAAGGAAGTTGTGCCGACCAAAGAAATGATCAAGCGTGAAGTCACAACTTGCAGCCATGAGACTGAGTTGGTGGCTAAAGGGAGTTCACTTCCAAAAGTCTTCTTTGCAATCTCTGAAGTAGGGATCAAGAGGGAGTTCAATGACTCACTGAGAAGAAGTGAAGGTTGCAGTGTTGCAGGAATAGAGTGTTCTAAGAGGACAGCCCTATATCTCTACAAAAGTATATGTGGGAATTCATTTCTCTAAGGCCAAGCATTGCAAGCAATCTTAGACGATGAGGTCAGAAGATTGATGCAAGTACTTAAAGATGCAGATGGAAGCATAGAGAAGTACAAGGCAAGATTTGTGGCTTGTGGGTTTTCTCAGAAAGAGGGAGTTGATTATGATGAAACATTTGCTCTTGTTGCTCGCTACACTTCAGTCATAACCATCATTGCTATTGTTGCATCTAGAGGATGGAAGTTTCACCAGATGGATGTGAAGACAGCTTTTCTCAATGGAGTAATTGAGGAGGAGGTTTATATAGAGCAACCTGATGGATTTGAGGTTCATGGGAAGGAGTCACATGTTTGCAAGCTGAAGAAGGCCTTGTATGGTCTTAAGCAGGCTCCTCGTGCATGGTACGAAAGGATTGATTGGTACTTGTCAAGTTTGGGCTTCTTGAAGAATGATGCTGATTCAAATCTCTACTTCAAGGTAATCAATGGTGATGCATTAATTTTGGTTTTATATGTTGTGATGGAATCCTTCTTGGAGAAGATGTGATTGAATGTGAAGAGATTGACTTGAATTTGAATGAAGGACCTTGGGCTCTCATGCATTACGCTGAAAGCCTTAGAAGTACGTGAAACCGGATGGAATGATTCCAGTCAAGGGAAATTACCATTGATATACTTAAGAGATTTGGTATGATGGATTACAAATCCATGTCCACACCTATGGAGACCAACTTACACAAGTTGAAGAAGGCTACAGCTAATTTAGACTTGGTGGATCCTACCTTGTACAGATAGCTAATTGGATCCTTGATGTATTTAGTTAACACTAGACCTGCCATTTGCTATGCGATTGAATTTTACCAGCGGTTATGTGTGATCAGAAACCGGTTACATCTTATTCGCGGCTAAACATATCTTTGAGAGATACTTGCGTGTTACAGTTGGATATGGGTTGAGGTATATGGAATCTGAGACTTGGAATTACATGGTTCCGATTACGATTGGGCGGTTGTCATCACAGTCGGAAGCTTTTTATCAGTTGCTTGAGTTTGGTTCTACTATGAACTGCGAATGCGGTAGAAATAGTCATTTGTAGCGATAGAATACAGTGAGGCTAGTACATTGCAGCTTGTATAAGCAGCTTCAACAGTTTAACCGTGAAAGCTCCTTGCGGAAGGATTGTTTTGAACGTCAATGGAGCCTACTATCGTCATTGTGATAATCGAGTTGTGTGGAAACTTTACGTCAATCTATGTTCCTTAATGAGAACCAAGCATGTTGAGATCAAGTACCACTATAGGAGATATGGTACTAAAATTGCATCTGAAGATTCAGTACATTAACGATGGAGTAGGCAGCGGATATTCTGCAAGCCTTTAACTAGGGATAGGTGAGTACTTTCGAGATAAGCTTGGTATTGTGGAGAATCTAGCCTTGACTGAGTAAGAGTCTCAGTATCAGTGAACCCTTGTTAATGCATTTTCTTCTGAGATGAAAGAATTTAAGGTGCAAGCCCTTGTTAATGCATTTTCTTTTGAGACGAAGAATTTGAGGTGCAAGCCCTTGTTAATACATTTTCTTCTGAGACGGAAGAATTTGAGGTGCAAGTCCTTGTTAATGCATTTTCCTCTGAGACGGAGGAATTTGAGGTGTAAGCCCTTGTTTCCACCCTCTGAGCTTGAGTCATGGTGGATGTCATGTGTGAGACTCCATGACATATCTTGTACTTGTGAATGTCACATTGAGGTGACAACATCACGCAAGTGATGAACACTTGTACACACCATAGTGTGGTTGTTGCCATTATGGTTGATATCGTATTGAGGCGATATCTAATATCACGTTGAGGTGATATTCTTCTTTTCACATCTGGTTGTAGCCAATGTGATGAGCATCATGTTGAGATGATTTGTCTTGAGCAGCTGGAAGTTCTCTCCCTAGCTGAGAGGGAGTGTTAATGTTATTGAGCAGCTTCGAGTTCATCCTCCCAGCCACGAGTGAAGACATAAATAAATGTAGCCTATCGGCTATTTATTTATATGTGACATATAATGAGAATGGGTGCATCTCTTGGCAACAATATAATTCTTATCTTGGGCCGACCTTGTAAATTAAATTATTATTTGTAATTATATTTAATTGTATCTTGGCCGACCTTGTACATGAAGAGGTGCGACCTCTCTCACACTTGTATATATACAAGGTCGCTATCCTCCATCATTCATCAAGCAAGTTCGATTCATTCTCTCATTAAGGTGCGAATTTCTTCAAGAGCATAATTGCGAATTTCTTCAAGTACAAAATTGCGAATTTCTTAAGGGCAGAGTTTGCAATCCAAGGAAGGGCAGATATTCTTCTGTTATTGCATCTGACATATGTGCTGTTTATTGGCCTTGTGATTGGCCTCATTGTAAAGAGAATTGTCTCCATTATTCTTATATAAGAGAGATCTTTTGTTGCTGGGTTTTTCTCCCTCAAGAGGAGGGTTTTCCTAGGGTATCTGCTGTGTTATTTTGTCTGATTTGAATTAATTTTCTGTGCATTAAATCTGATCATAAAATTTAACAGATATAACTTGCAAATATGAACTAAGATGTCTGAAATAGATTGCAGCAACTGTATGAAGCTTGACCATGCAAGAATATGACATGAAACATGCATCTATAACTTAATTGTTATTTCTACAAACATTTGACATGCATCCTAAGGACTGAAATATTTATCTACAACATATGGCATTTTCCCAAACACTTGTCATACAAACTTAATATGCAAATCATCACCTACAGCTAATAGGCATTTAGACAAATAGTTGGCTGCCAACCCCACTTCTTTACTATGGTATGAAACGAGTACAAGCTGATATGCTGATTACAATTGATAAAAAATGCATTGCCAAACTCTTGGTTTACGATATCATGCTATTACAATGCCTTATTAAATATGCGAATACAAGTTATCAATGGCAACGACCTATCAGTCTGACATAATCATGAAACATGCACAAAATGTGATAAATGAACCTGTGATATTTGCCGATGAGAATTGGTAGTTAAGTAGAAGACATGGCAGCAATTTTATGAGCCTTCACCAAGCCAATTGAGCCCTTACTTGTACCGCCCCTGTTCTGAACTTGTTGCTTGAAGTGTAAAATCGTAGCAGCTTGTATTGTCTTCAAACAACCCACAATACCCACAAAAAATCGATGCAAGGTGTGGTCTGTACATGCAAAAATCTAAATATTAAGATGGCAGATCAAACCTTGTATTTGTAACAATAACCCTTCACCAATGCTGATGATGGACCCTACGATTCACCAATAAAATCAGAATATTTCGCAAGCAAAATATCGTCCCAACTCCAAACTGAAATAAGCTTCAAATTGATGCCAAAGATTCTCCAATGTTTGCATAAATTGATTCTTCAAAATTTGGCCTTTGGCCACTAAATTTGACCTAGTGAGAAGACTTAAATATCTCCTCCCAAAATGACCAGCTAGGTTTGGTGTTTCACAAACGAAACCAGAATCCCTAGAGTCTTTAGCACTCTAGCCAAATTGCCAAGCATTCAAGCTCACCAATGTAGTAGAAAAAATGTCAACAACCAAGATGCCCAAATGCAAAGACAAAAGCTCCGTATAAAGAATTTTTACCAAGTCTCCAAGAAGCTTCTATTCACTTAAGTGACTTTATGATTTATTATTTTATTTAGTCACTTTAATATTAAATTAATTAAATAGAAGGTCGCCTTTTAATATTTATTTATTTGATAACCTTACAAATAATTAATTTAATGATTGCTCCTTATTGCTCCAAATTGGGGACATGATAGTCCTCTCTTCCCAAAGATTGCTTGCCCTCAAGCAATCTGCGACTGCCATCCCAAGACCATCGACATAATATCCGGAGTATGCCTATCCACCAACCTCTCGGATCCCAAATAATCCTGAGAAGAACTCTTATCAACAACCTCTGAACAAAGCCGAGGACTCTAGCACTGTTCAATCCAATCAATTTGTGAAGCCAACAATCGATCAAGAGAGCTCCTGGAATCCAGATGGACCAAGCTCCCAATTCTTGCTTGGATTCATCACTTGAAGTTAATGGTATATTGGACCCGGATGAACCCAAACTCCTTTTCTTCAACCCACCTTGCTGTGTCAATAATGTCATGTTCACATCCCATACATGTGGGTCGAAAGAAAATTGATGAGCACACCTAATAATGCTGTAATGTCCCCTTCTCAAACTGATTGTTCTTGTGGCCAGTTGGCCTTTTTCCCGAAGGCTAGTCGGATAAATTAGGGTTTCCTATTTTGAGAGAGTCATTGTTTAGAGGAGATGGTGGATTCAATGCATGGTTTCAGAGGGTTTCGGGGGGCTGTGTTCATCTCGGCATTGACACCAAGAATTTACTATTTTTAGTAAATTCTGTTTTTGGCATTGGCAGGATGGTAGCAGTTGACTTTCCCCTTCAGTTGACTCAAGTGGCGTATTAGGTTCGGGCTGATCTGATTACGGAAGTCGAGCTCATTTCACTTAAAAATAACATTATAATTAAAATGTTATTTTATCACCTTGGCCTAGTCGAATGACTTAATGTCGTTTTAAAAGGTGGACTCAAAGGGTGGCGCCTTCATTAAGGTTATATTTAATATTTGGTGAATTTTCCAAAGTCAAAGGAAATTAATGTGGGCGCATTTATCAAGGTGATGTTTTAATTAAAATATAATTATTGAGCTAAAGGTGAAAAGGACGCCTTATTGAAGGAAAAGTTAGGGTTTGAGCTTGAGTTGGATTTTAGGGTTTCGTGAAGTCAAACGGAACTTATAAAAAGGAGTCTTGTGCATCATTTCATCATCTTTGGACGACTATACTGTTATGCTGCCGGATTGGCTCTGGAATCGCTTCGAGGAATGAAGGCCTCCTAGTATTGGGCATCACTTCGTGTTTGCAAGACAACATCAAGTGGTGATTTAAGATAGATTTGTGAGTTCTTTGTTTTTGTGCATTGTAATCATCATTGTAATTCGTCAGATCTGATTTCAGCATATTAGAGGTATTTCTAAAGTGCAGTTTAGCTACAGCAGATCCACGTTTATATTCATAACTCAAAAAATACAAAAGAGTTAGTTCTGGGTATTGCATTGATAGTAGTGTCTAGGAAGGGCGAATATTTGTCTCCAATCTCAGATTTTAATGTGTGGTATTTAATTTTTAAAGACAAGTCGAACTTTCCAGCAGGCCGTACCATTGCTGATTGCATTGATTTCCGTGCAAATTAATTGTTAGCTTTTCAAAGCTGTTTCTTGCATTTGATTTAGGCGCCTCTTCATTATCAGCAGTTTGCATATAAGATTAGGCCATTTGGGTGAACATCGAGGGAGTTACGAACTATTTAGTGAATTCTTATGTTGCTGTTTCAAAGAGTTTAAAGTACAGATCTGTCAAGAACAGTACACAGAAATCTGCATTTATGATTTGGGTTTTGGCATTAAGATTTACTTAACGCTTGTAGCAGATTTATAATTGAAAGTATTCTTTGCAAAGTGTTGATATCTTGACATTGCAGGCAATAATTGTCAAATGTAAACTGGCAGTAGTACTGACCAGTATTCTCAATATTGCTTTGTCATTATTTGTAATACTCTTCATGCTTTCAGTTTTAGAGCAAAATAGTGATAACTCAGCCCTATGGTCGCTACTGTCCATTCTGGATGAGCAAGCACATTCTGCGTGTCGAGAAGTTTCCTCTTTCAGCATTATTTCTTTCCAGCATTGCTTGTAATTCACTCCGTCATATGGTCGCCCCTCACTCCGCATTGGATTGGGTAGCACATACTTGACGTTGAGTTCCTTTCTGCAATTAGAATAGAAGACCCTCTGACCAATGCTCACCATCATCGGTGCCATTAAGTTGAGTACTTTCTGCGTTTTGGTTTTCTCATCTAACCTTAACTTGTGCTTGTAATTTGAAATTGTATACTTGGCTCGATATTTCAAATGCAATCAAGATGGAAGTCTCTTGCCTGTGCTAATGGAATATTTGAGTTGTCATGTGTATTCCTCACCATGCTATCAACATCAAAAGATGACTCACCACCTAATGTAGAGAAAACAATGTCATCAAAATCACCATCATGAATGCCATCTATCCCCACTCTATATGGTCTCCTATCCATATCTCCTGCTGCTGCCCATGATACATCCTGATGATGGGAAATGCTCTCCATTTGCTTGGCTGACGCAACCTTGGGTGCTCTATCTTCCTTTCCCCTAAGCACCACTTTCCGACCATTAGCTGTCCTAAACTTGAGTTCCATTTTCTTGAAGTTCTGTGAGTATTCACCCAATGAATAGAGTCACTGAATACCCAATATGGCATGGGTATCACCCAAATCCAACACATAGAAGTCATCAGTGATTGTATAATTGCCCAGTGTGATACTCAATTGAGGAACCTTCTTTTTGCATGCCAAATTATGACCACCAGCTACCACGACGTTAAACCCCTCAAAGCGTTTTGTCGTTAATTTCCGCATCACCACTAATGCTGAATCAATGAAGTTATGTGTAGCCCCACTGTCAACCAAAAGCGTGATGTGCTGGCCTTGTAGAATTCCTCTAATCCTGAAGGAGTTGAACTTACATGAACCTGCTAGAGTACCAAGGGAGCCTCCATTGTCCAGCTCCTCATCTAAGCTACTACTATCCTCAAGTCCATGCTCATCCTCATCCCCACTATCTGATACTACCTCAATGAGATGTACCTTCCCCTTTCCCAAGCAATGGTGACCAGCCACCCATTTTTCCTTACAATGATAGCAAATTCCTTTCTCTCTACATTCCTTGTAGAAATCTTCATCCGTCTTGTTTTTCTTTTTGTCTTTCTTATGGGAAGGCTTTTCCCCTGTATCTTCTAAAGGAGATGAATTGTGGGAGGGAGATTTGTATTTTTGATTGCTCGAGGATTTGCTTTTTTGATTGCTAGACTCCATGTCTCTAGCCCTCTTGATTGCCTCCTATAATGAAGTAGGGTTGAGAGCCTTAACCCAACCTCTCAATGGATCCATCAAACCATCCAGGAATAGTACCAATAACCTCCTCTCTGAAATATCGGTTACTAGAACAACCAATCTTTGAAAATCAGCAATGTATGTATCCAATGATCCTTCCTGCTTAAGATGTGCTAACTCCTTGAAATGGAGTTCTGGATCCTTCACATCGAACCTTTCTATCAAACGTTCAGTGAAGTCTTCATAAGAGGTGATCTGATCATGACCCATTGTGACTAATCCATGATGCCACCACTCGTGTGCAACTCCATCCAAATGTATGTTAGCATATTTAATTGCTTCCTCCTCAGGCATAGGATTAAGCTGAAAATAAGTATCAACTTTTTGTACTTAGGCTCATGCTGTCATCTTCCCAAACCCATCAAAATAAGGCAAGCTCAATTTGCCTACCTTCCTCCTGAGTTCATTGCGCTGCTCACGGTTACCTCTACCAGGTCTATATCTCATTGCTGAATCAATGAACTCTCGAAGAGGAATATCGTGCTGGAAGCCTAGACTAGCATTTAGCCATTCTTGTCTAAGTTGCTCCTGTAACTCAATCACTGAAGGTTCATTGACTTCCCGTGGTTCCTCTCTATTAGGAAAAATTGGCATCATAGGACTTGACCTTGTTTGTGTAGTCCTGTGATTAGGAGTCCTGTTGTTGACTAAATTGTGTCCTTGTCCATTATTGCCCCCATTCAAATTGTTATTGTTGTTGATTGAATTTCTTACCAACATCTCCATCATTTGTCTCAAATGCTAACTTGTTGTCCTTTGTTCTTCTATATGTGCTCTCATCATGTCATCACCTGATAGCTCTCTCCTTTGATCTTCTCTATGAGGGTTGTTCCCTCTTCTATCCTCCATTGTATCTGCAATCTGTTTTCCTTGTGCTGCTCTATTGCAAGTATAGTACCTTTGAGGACCCACTTTTGGTGGCTGCATAAGCTTATACTGAACCTCTCAGCCTGGAAGAATCATAGCTCTGATACCACTATAATATCCCTTGAGAGATTTGGCTTTAACTTGCTGATCTGATGCTCAAGGAATATTGTCAAACACTTGGCCAAGAACCTTGCTCTTGCTGCTGATTGTTTGTTTTTGTAGTTTTGGATGCAATTTGCAATGTTGATATAAGTTGAAAATATAACTAAGATGTTTGAAATAGATTGCAACAATTGTATGAAGCTTGACCATGCAAGAATATGACATGAAACATGCATCTATAACTTAATTGTCATTTCTACAAACATTTGACATGCATCTTAAGGACTGAAATATTCATCTACAGCATATGGCATTTTCCCAAACACTTTGTCATACAAACTAAATATGCAAATCATCACCTACAGCTAATAGGCATTTAGACAAATAGTTGGCTGCGAGCCCCACTTCTTTACTATAATATCAAACGAGTACAAGCTGATATGCTGATTACAACTGATAAAAAATGCATTGCCAAACTCTTGGTTTACAATATCATGCTATTACAATGCCTTATTAAATATGTGACTACAAGTTATCAATGGCAGCGACCTATCAGTCTGACGTAATCATGAAACATGCACAAAATGTGATAAATGAACTTGTGATATTTGCCAATGAGAATTGGTAGTTAAGTAAAAGACTTGGTAGCAATTTTATGAGCCTTCACCAAGCCAATTGAGCCCTTACTTGTAACGGCCCTGTTTTGAACTTGTTGCTTTAAGTGTAAAATTGTAGCAGCTTGTATTGTCTTCAAACAACCCACAATATCAGCGCCCAAACCCCTATTATGCAGCGCTCCAATACCCACATGAAATCGATGCAAGGTGTGGTCTGTACATGCAAAAATCTGAATATTAAGATGGAGATCGAACCTTGTATTTGTAACAATAACCCTTTACCAATGCTGATGATGGACCCTACAATTCACCAATAAAATCAGAATATAAACTGAAATAAGCTTCAAATTGATGCCAAAGATTCTCCAATGTTTGCATAAATCGATTCTCCCAAATTTGGCCTTTGGCCACTAAATTTTTGTAATGTCCCCTTCTCATTAGTGATTTGTTTTGACACTCATCAGTGTTGATGGTGTTTTCTGCACAGCAACAACTTAGACAGAAAATAATATTCTATCTCTTTTGAAAGATAATCTTCAACAATGAATTGCTGAAAATCACCCCAAGGTCTCTCGGGTGTCAGGTCATGACAATGCATAAAACAACTAAGATAATATGTGAAAATGTTGGTAATCACAAGGGGCCTTACAAATGAACAATGCTAGAAGTGAATTTCATCAGATGCAACAATATGGTGATGCTTTCAATCCTAAAACTAACCCAGATTCAAAATAAATAGCAAAAGAGATAAGGGTTTAGAGAGATTCTATTCTATTCTAACTCTTAAGATCAATCACAATAATGATGAAAGTTGCAAATGGACAGATCCCCAATAAAACTGATCTCTGCTTGATCAAGGACAAACTTGCAACTACACAGAAATGGTGCGATCTTCTGGGGAAATATGAAGATTTTCAGACTTTGAACATTCATTCACATACCCAATTGCTGGCACAATGTAAACAAGCATTCACAGTTGAACTTAGCACAGAAGTGAGGCCCAGACTAACTTTACACAGCAATCTACAATCAGCAAATTGCTAAAAGTATGGACCGGAAATTGATCAACATCATTAACATTTCACCACCATTGTAAAAGAGCTGAAATCTAACATTTAACATCTAATGTCTAACATCTAACATCTAACATCTGAGAATCAAGAACAAGAAACCATAAAAACTGTTGAAAATAAATACAAAGTTTGCCAAATCAACAATCCAATTGCATTACTTCTCTAGCATTACATAACAATTTCAAGTCTCTCATTTCCTACAACTAATTCTGAAAACTACTTGCCAACTCTGGCCTTTTAACTTAGCAAAATTCTGGCCTAGTCAAACTCCTAAAATATCCCCCCTTACAAATTAGGCACAAATGCCATTTATAGAAATCCCCAAACATGTCGGCCCAATTAGATTTTACAATAATAACTAGCCCCAAAACAGGTCGGCCAGGAAAATTTCAAAATAGGACAAGATTTGCATTAAATGCATGAATATTATCCATGTCGGCCTATGATCTCCAGCAAGATCAAATTCACGTGTCTTCCAGAAAGTCCTCCAGCTGTAGACAGTTTTGGCATGGATTCTTAGGCAGGTCCCACTTTGAAAATTTAAATTGAACATTTCCAGATTCCCCTCTTTTGGCACGAATCCATATGCAAGTCCCCCCTTTTAATATTTGTTTAGTCCTGAAAAACAGATATCATCATTAATAGCTCACATGTCCAAATTAAATTTGAATAAAATCTTGGCCTTTAAGAAAAACTTACATTTTTAAAAGGAAACTTTCCACTTTCAGAATTTTTTCCATTTTTGGAAATTTTATTTTCAAAATCTTTTTCAAGAAATCTTTAATTTCGGGAACATTTTGAAAAAATTCCATTTTGGAAAATAAATAAATTATTTTGAAAAATTTCCATACGGGAAATTTGGGATTTCAGACCCCGGAAATCGGACCAAGGAGACTGGAAAATCCGGTCCGGCGACTCCTCGACGAAAGGGAAAATAAAATTCCGGGAAAATCCGCGGTGGTCTGGGACCGCTGGGATCGGAATTTCCGTAATCCCGGAGAAAATCGGACGGCGGAAAGTCGGTTAAGGGCAAAACCGTTCTACGAGAACCCGGACTTTGGCGAATCCGGAAAATCTAGATAGAAAATCAGTTGGGGTAAAAACCGGTTTACGCGCAGACGGACTTTGGCGAGAATCAGGAAAACGGACGGAAAATCCGGATTGGGGTAAAACGGATTTCTGCAGAGCGGGACTTTGAGCGAGAATCCGGGAAAATCCGGACGGATCGGAAAATCCCGGATTGGGGTAAAACCCGGATTTTGCTTAGTTTTTTCAAAGTGCAACCTGGGGAAATCACTTGGGCAAGCAAGATGAGCATCTAAGGACCTCCAAGAGCAACCAAATCAATAAAATTAGGAGGCCAAAAGACACCAAAAGCTAGAGCAAAAAGACGGTCCCTACTTTCAGTGGGGCGTGTGTGCAAAACTGCACAACAATCAGCCTATTCCGGAATCCTGTAGGCTTGTTTGAGGTAAAATTAGGGTTTCCAGTTCTGAGGTTCTAAGGTTTTCATGGAGTTTACTATTTATAGTAAATTCTAATTTTAGCAGTATGAAGATTGTCATCTTTCAGGACTTCATTCCCAGTTGGAGCAATTATTTGAAGTCAGACTCTGGCTTCTAGAAGTTTTATTTGGTGAATTTCATAAATAAAGGCATTAATGTTTTAAATTGCAGTTGACCCCTTGGCCTAGGAGAACAACTTTAAGTTGTGTTTAAAAAGAGGGACTTGGAAGGGGGACACCTTCATGGGGTGTTTAATATATTTCAATTATCATCAAATGCCTTGGGAAAAGTGGACGCCACTTTTAAAAGAGATAATTTTAAATTAAAGTGAAGTTCATATTATGCAAAAAGAGACGCCACCTTGAGGAATTAATTGTTTTTGGAAATTTGAAAAGACTCTTGTGTCTTTTGGTGTGCTTTCTTAGGAATTTGAGGAGTTTTGTGAGCTTCTATTTAATGAAGGGTTTTGCTCCAGCCTTGTATCCATTCATGTTATCATACTGTTATGCTGTCGGAATGACAAATGAAATCTTGCTTCGAGGATGCTACCTCCTAGCCAATTATCCAATTTCATGTTTGAAATACAATACCTAGTTGGAATTTGCTGCTTCTCATCCAGACTAGCAGATTGAGCTCGATTGTGAAGAATTTTTGGAGATTTATCAGTTTTGGTCTTGCTGATTCATCAACAGCTGAAGGTGATTTTGATTTATAGCTTAATTTTCAGTTGGCTTTTGGTTCTGGGTACTTTATCATTGGATTTGTTGACCTTGGGCGACTCAACCAGCTAAGTTTCAGATTTTATTGTTAAGAGTTTGATTTTTAAAAGAAAATCGCCCCTTCAAGGAGGGCTATACCATTTGGAGTGTCTTGGGAAGTATGCCAGGAATTAATGATCAAGATTTGTTTCTGTTTCTTCATCCTAGCATGGTCACCTACCTTCCAGAAGTCCATTGCATTCAATCTCATTCGAAATGGAGGTAATTTGATGAAGTTATGAACATTTTATGCGTTTACAGTTTGCTGATCAGAATTCCAGAAACTCTGTTTTTATATTAGATTCATATGATTTCTGTTTTGATCATAATTCCATCATTGGAAGAGTAAAGGAATATCATTAGAATTCATTCTTCTCTTCTAGTCTTATTTCTCTATCATTGTAATACTTGTTTTTGCAGTCTTTTGAATTGTAAGGTTGTGATTTAGTAGTACTAATCCAACCCATGTTATTGCTGCAACTACTTGTTTTATTTCTTATTAATTACCCCTGGACGGTTTACCGCCAGTGCGGAGAACGAACTTGTTATATCATTGTACCCACTCTCAAGTGGTGAATCCCCACTATTCAGTGGATGCCCGCCGCAACGGACGAATTAGATTGTTGTAGCTTTATGGCTGGTTATCCGCCTATTAGTTTCAATTACAATTAATCACTCCGTCATATGTTAGCACCTCGCCCTCAATGGGATCTTGAGTGCACATTCTTGACGTTGAGTAGTTTCATTCAAGTACTGTTCTTTAGTTTCTCCGCCATATGTCAACACCTTTCCTTCATTTGGATTGAGTGTGCATTCTTGGCGTTGAGTTTCGTTTAAGTTTGGATTTTAGTTTGATGCTAACGCTAATCCAGTTGGCTAGTGCTGGTTTATGTTGTGAAAATCCTTCGAAAAAATTGGTTAGCATATTTCAATTTTCCCCAGTGAGAAGACCGAAATATCTCCTCCCAAAATGACCAGCTAGGTTTGGTTTTTCACAAACGAAACCGAAATCCCTAGAGTCTTCAACACTATAGCCAAATTGCCAAGCATTCAAGCTCACCAATGTAGTAAAAAAAATGTCAACCAATATGCCCAAATGCAAAGACAAAATCTCCGTATAAAGAATTTTCACCAAGTCTCCAAGAAGCTTCTAGAATAAAATATTATTTTATTCACTTAAGTGATTTTATGATTTATTATTTTATTTAGTCACTTTAATATTAAATTAATTAAATATAAGGTCACCTTTTAATATTTATTTGTTTGATAACCTTGCAAATAATTAATTTAATGATTGTTGCTTATTGCTCCAAATTGGGGACATGACATATGGAGACATTAAAATATCAATAAAGCTTTTAAAACCAACTTCAAGTCGTTTGACTAGGCTCAAGGTACTTTTCGAATGACCACTTTTACCCCTTAACTTAAGTTTATAATAGAACTTTATTAAATAACTTAAGTGGTCGAATTAAACAAATAACCAATATTGGAACCTTAGGCTCTCCGAAAATAAATTGAGTAATAATACTGTTACGAGTACAATGGCCTGGGACCAACTTCCCCAAAGATGACTTACTATAAATAGAATTGCTATAAGTAGTATGTGCCAAACACCCAAACTGAGTGATCTGAAGGCATATAGAAGAATACTGTGAGCAACTAAAGATAGCAACATCATGACCGACCATTGCTAAAAATAGAATCCCCTGATTGAAATGCATGTCACATCTCTGAAATGCATTGAAATATGCCCCTTAATTTTTTCTCTTGATTTTCAATATCAATTACAATGCACATGCACCCGTTAAGGTTAGCTCCAAACCAAAACGATGCAGAAAAGAACTCTAACCAAGAAATGCGCCCTAAAACCACTTAAGGAAGAGGGGCGGGCATATGGTCAAAGGATCCTTAGGATCTAATAATCCAACAAGTATAGGATGATTACAACTGGAAGTACAAAATAAACTCAACGCCAAGAATGTGCACACAAGATTCCTTTGAAGGCGAGGTGCTAACATATGGCGGATTAAGTATTACAAAACATGAAAGAACTTAGGCGGTGAACCAGCCATAAAGATTTCCACTCAACCACTTAAACATTGGGGGGAATACTACAAACAATTCAACTAATTCATCCGCTGTGGCGGGCATCCACTCTTGAGTGGGAATTCTCCACTTTTCAGTGGGTAGACTGAGAGTTACAAAGTTTATTCTCCACACTGGCAGTAAACCATCCAGGGGTAATTAATGTTTTGCATTATATTTCACAAGTAAATGCAGCAATAATAATGATTGGATTAGTACTACTAATTCACAGCCTTACAATGAAATAAATCTGCAATTTACAAGTGTTAGAATAACACAACCAATGCAAATACTTGAAAGATGATTCTTCCAACTTTTAATCTTCACAAATACAGAATTAGAATCCAAAATCTGAACTTTGTTCAATCTGATATAATGAACTAGCAAACTGAATTTTCATAACCAACAAATGCAACATATCAGGAATGTTCAAATCTCTTACCACACTTCACCAAACTTCGATGAGGCAGCAACTGGTCATCATTAAAGTGTTCAAATCTTCTTCCAAAATGCTTCTATCTTCTCCAAATGGAATGCACATGGAATTAGCAGCATAGATGCCCAAGAAGTATTGCATATCAAGAAAAGAGCTAATTCTGATATAAAACCAGCAGCCTGTAATTTTTCAACCAGCAACTATGCAACACCCAAATGTTCATAACCTCCACAATACTTCACCATATCACCTTAAATTAGAAGCAATTAATCACAAGAAACATGGCGACCAGCTCACATGAAACTCTAATGCCAAATCAAACACCAAAAAGAAGACATGAATTTCAAAGCTATCTTCTTGAAATGGTACGCCCCTAGGAGAGGGTCGACCTCTCTTTAAAATTCATCCACTTAATTATAAATTCTGATCTTGCACAAATAGGGACACCTCAAGCATACAAACTAAAAGAACCAATACCCATGTGCAATTAAAAATCATTCAAAGAGCTGCATATGAAAATCACCTTCAGCCATGAACGAACCAGCAAGCTCAAAAACTGAAAAATACATCAAATTCTTCAACAGTGAAGCTCAATGTGCACTTCTGAATGAAGCACACTCTAATCCACCATCTAGGGAACCATAGTTTCAGGCCCGAAGAATGGAGTCAATTTGCTAAGCTTCCCCTTAGCTAGGTTTTGGATTCATTCCAGCAGCGTAACTTTGCTCTTCAAAAATATGCATAATCAGCTCATTATAAAACATCAATATATAGACTTCAGTTGGCAAATGAAGCAACAAGAGACTCTTCAAATTCCAAGAAGTTGAATCACTTCAACTTCCGAATGGGACGCCACTTTAAGCATTTCACTTTTTGAAATAATAAAATATTAATCAACCTCTTTTAGGCGTCCAACTTCACTTTGCAACAATAAAGCATTTAATAATTCATTAAATGCACCATTGACCCCTTAATGACCCCCTTTTAAAAACAACATGAAGTGATCATTCCTAGGCGTGGGGGTACAACTGAGAAACATAAAAATGACTAAGTATAAAACCTAATCCATGGAGATAACCAAACCAAACTGAAACTGAAAAAGGACAAGATGACTTGAGCTGAACTGATGCCGATGCCACTGCCACAAAATGACTTACTAAAAATAGCCAATTGCTATAAATAGTAAATCCACAACAAAACTCACAGAAAATTGAACTGAGCTGGAAGCAGGACTTACTGAAAATGAAAACCCTAGATTTAGCACAACTGAGTAGCCTACGGATTCTCAGAAATAGGCTAAATCCAAATGAAGAGCGTATGGCCAAAATGGGGACATTACATGCATGTCACATCCCTCTGAAGCTCTTTGAAAACCTAGAAGGAATCCATAAACCAAACTGCACAACTCCGACATGCAAACCCCTGAATCCACAAAAGAGACCTCCAAACAACAGGAAACCCTAATTCTTCCTCTGACCTGCCTACGGGTATCTGGAAATAGGCCAACAGTCACTGGGGAGTGTAGTGCTAAAAATGAGGACATTACACATGCTGACTGATTTTTGTACTCCTCGTAATTATTGATAGGCTGCAAGTCACAAAAAAGTACTTCTTCCTTCTCTAAGCTTTCTTCAATGATAACTTATGATGTTTCTGTCTCTTTCCTCAAGTTTCTAATATCTTCATGTATTCTTATGTTATTCCTGTTTTGTGACATTTGACCAATGGATGTAAGCAACTGTTGTTGTGACTGTATAAAACTTTGCAACATTTGATTCAAGATGTTTTCAACACTTGGCTGCTCATGTTTCTTTCGTTCTCTTGCTTGTTATTCTTCTTATCCTTCTGCTGATTCATAAATTGATTGAAGGTGATTGCATTCCTAATCTCTGCTGGAAGTGTATTGTACTCATCATAGACAACCATTACATCATCAATCACATGTGTTGCTATTACTCCAAAACTTTTGAATCACATACCCAACAGTTTGGCAAGATACATGGCTCTGATACCACTGAAATATCCCAATTAGGATTTTCCCAAAAAATCTGATTTGAAAAGTCAGAATTCTGTCCTAATTTTCTGCTCAAAACCGTAGATTCTGATTTTATTTTTGATTCTAAACATGTCATCATAGTGAAGAAATTCATATCCAAACATGCCAAAATAATGATTGCTATAGTGGTGTTCATGTCACCATGAATTACACCATGAAATTGTCATGTCCCCAATTTGAAGCAATAAGGAGAAATCATTAAATTAATTATTTGTAAGGTTATCAAATAAATAAATATTATAAGGTGATCTTATATTTAATTAATTTAATATTAAAGTGACTAAATAAAATAATAAATCATAAAGTCAGTTAAGTGAATAAAATAATATTTTATTCTAAAAGCTTCTTGGAGACTTGGTGAAAATTCTTTATAAGGAGCTTTTGTCTTTGCATTTGGGCATCTTGGTTGTTGACATCTTTTCTACTACATTGGTGAGCTTGAATGCTTAGCAATTTGGCTAGAGTGCTGAAAACTCTAGGGTTCTAGTTTCGTTTGTGAAACACCAAACCTAGCTGGTCATTTTAGGAGGAGATATTCCAGTCTTCTCATTGGTACAAATTTAGTGGCCAAAGGCCAAATTTGGTGGATTTGATTGGGGCCTTCATTGGAGAATATCTTTAAATTATCGGCAACATTTTGTTGAGGTAATATTGAGTGCCATTCTCAAATTGCTTGGGACGATTTTGTCACCAGCTGGTAGAAGAATTTATAGCAGCATTCATATTCATAGATCATGGCCTACAAGCAAGGGTTTGAAGTCTTGGTGATAGCGATTTGGGAGAAGAAGATACATATAAAATTTGTGGGATGCTAAAGGGTTTGCAGCTGGCAAAGGCATCTCGATTTGTAGTGAGAAATCAAGTAAAAATCGAGGCATCTCGATTTGCAGTGAGAAATCAAGTAAAAATCGTGGAACCATAAGAGAGTGTTTGCTGCATCAATCTGCCATCATAGTATTCAGATTATTGCATATACAGTCCTCATATTCACATCGTTTCACATTGATGAATGAACCTGCCTTTTGGGAGTTAAGGCACTGATTTTTGGTTTGGTTTGGAGACTATACAAGCTGCCACAATTTTCATTTGGGAGCTGCATCTTCAGAACAGGGGCGACATCAAGAAAGGGACGATTTGGCATTTTGATCAGCTAATAAGACTTATACATCATCGTCGACTACTTTCAGCTTAAGTTAGGTTCCTTACTTGCACAATATAGGTTCACATTGCATAATTAGTTGATGCCATATAGTGGCTGTAGGTGCACATTTATATCAGACTTGTGTAATGTCACTTCATTGTAAGCCAAGAGTCTTGGCATTGCATATTGAGTAATTGTAATCATCATACCAGCATTGTACTTGGATTTGCATCTAATAAAAGGAGTTATAAGGCTGCATACTAAATGTTTGTCAAAATGTCATTATGCCTGTTTACATGCAAACTGTTTGTAGAAATTCCAATGGTGCTGTAGATGCATTTTCAACATCCATTTCATTCATATCTTTGCATTATCAGTTGCTGCATTATATTTCAGACTTTAGCTTACTACTTTCAAGTTTATATCAGCATTGCAAATATCATCCAAAACTTCAAAATCATAAAAACAAACAATCAGCAGCAAGTACAGACTTTGTTGGCCAAGTGTTTGACATTATTCCTTGAGCATCAAATCAGCAACTTGAGGTCAAATTTCTCAAGGGATATTACAGAAATACACAAATTAGACTCATCAAATAACATGCATAATTCTGACTTTTTGAGTGGAAGTCTGCTGCTATAAATCAAAATATTAAAGTCTGATTATTACATTCAAATCAAGGGCTCCACATGACACAAATCTGAACATCTCCTGCCAAACATGCTTAGGACACAAGGTATGTAAATATTTTGTTATCTTGAATTTGGCGAGAATGTTGAGTTTGCATTGGAGATATAATATTGAGAGGTTATTAAATGAGACATTGATGAATTCCAACTTTGAACCAACTGTTCTTTATTCATTTTTAACCAGTGATCAAGTATATCATATCCCTAGTTTTCTGAGTTGGCATAATTCCATCAAATTGTAGCAAGTGGGAGAATTTTCAGATTTGTTTCAAGGGTTTTCATCTTACACATGGATGTTTAGTGGCTGTCGTATAATACTGAGCATAAAATAATCAGATCTTGCATTGATGATTGCAGCTGATTACTTGGGTTTGTGTTCGCAAAATTGTCACTTCAGCACTTGGAGTTTGAGTGATGATGATTTTAAGTCTTGGAATCCAGGGATTTGCATGATTGTTAGATTGCTTCACAGGGTAATGTAGGGAGATAGAATTGTTGATTTTAGTTGTATCAGAGTCGAGCAGCAAATTTGTGGTGGAGCATTCATAAGATTGATATGGGATCTTGGTAATTGGCCTTGGTATGTAGGTACAAATTGCTTGGTGACAAGCAATTTCCGAGAACGGAGGATTTTAATGTCCCCTTTTTCTAAGTATCAGCCAGTAGGGTCATCTAGCCTACTTTTATTCTCATAGGCTATGATGAGAGATTATAAGGGAATAAAATAAAATAAATTATTTATAAAGTTGTCCATTTAAAATAAATCATAAGGATAACTTTATTTTTATTTAATTTAATAAAGTGACTTATAGTAAATATTGTGGTAAATTATTAAATAGTCACTTTGGAAAAGGCAAAAGATAGAAAAAAATAAAAAGGTGGTGGAAAAGGAGATTATGGGCATCTTTGGAAAAATTATTATTGGGAGTATTTTGGAGAGCTTGGCTTTCAGGAGACTTGGGGATGAAAAACCTCGGGTTTGGAGGATTGGACAAAAACTCAAATCCTTTTTGCAGGTGAATTCATCTCAGAATTTGCACAGAGTTTCAAAGTTTGGTTCAGAAGGTTGTTGGAAATTTGTGTAGTTTTTTATCAAAGAAAAATCTTAGAAGTTTGGTAAGATTTCAGAGTTGGAGTATTTGCAGAGATTGCAGGTTTGCAGATTGGGGGGTTGAAATATTATTATATAAATTTCTAGTTTCCATATTATACAGATGCTCCAACTCTTTCCATGCCCCTAAAGTTGTAGAGTTCATGAAGAAAACCAATTTATTTATGCCATATCTTATTGTTAATGAGCTATACATTCCCTAAAGGGCCATATAAGTACAAAAGGGGAGCCGATAACATATATTATGCTTATTTAGCTTAGCCAATTCATACAATTCCTATTTTAGTTTCCAAGAATCGATACATTATATGGAGGATTGGAAGGCTTACACAACAGTTCAAATATTACATTGGATGGTTGACAAATAATACCAAAGAAACTAAGCTAGGCGCTAACCTATTATTATCTAAGTTGCTCAATTTATTGGAGATTGTATCAATATTATAGGGATACAAGTTTGGCACTGTAAGTTTCTAAGGAGGAGGTCAATACCTAAAAAGGGTTGTCGTATTCCTTAGCTTGGTCAATAAAAGAGGAGACACCAGTAAATGAATGGTCATAGTCATTGGGTGGTGCCGACAATATTTAAGGGAAGCAATGGGATGCAAATGGTTGGAAACCACGTCCAATGAATTTTATGATTAGTAGGATGCAAGAAGGAAACCGCGGTGGTAAAGGAGGTTTAAATTTAATTTGCAAGTATTCAAATTCAACATAGCTACCTGCTGCCACATCAAAAAAAAGGATATGGGTGTAGAAGGAGACAAAGAGCTGCCAAGTTTCAAGGAAATTAATTTATTCATAAGTTTTGTTGTCGTATACTTGCCTTGGCCGCCCTTTCTAGTAGCTACTGTCACTCATATACTTCATCGAATAGGAGCTGGAATTTTTTAGTTAAAAATTAACTGAGAATTACGACAGAAGAAATATATGCATTTACCAAACACAAATCTCAGAATAAACGTTTGCACACAAATTGTTTGATGAAATGCCTGAGCAATAAGATTGTGAAACTTCAAAAAAATTGGTGTTCATTGGGTAAGAGAATCTTACAATGTGATTGGGCCCAACTTAAAATATTAATATTATTTCCTTTATTTTATCCCTTAGCCTAAGTGAAAAGAAATTAGATTATGGATCTTCACGTGACTCTTTATTTCTTGAGAAGGGGACATGATAGTCCACCCTTCTTAGAATTGCTTGCCCTCAAACAATTGCAAACTTAGATGCTTAAGTTTCTCTATGTCAACTTCATGTATCATGTTGCTTCCTAACAAATTTAACTCAGAAACAACCCTACCATCTTTCTTCAAAATCTTGTGATATCCATAGAGCTTGGATCATGTGCCTATCAAGTGAAACAACTTTTTCAAAAAAGTACAATTGCATCTACTATCTGCATATTCCACAACTTTTTATGCAATTCATATAATTTGATCACTTCTTTGAAAAATGATTTGGCCATTTAAGTAAAAGTAAGAAAGAAGTGTGCATGATTAGTTAGCTTATTTTTAAACAACATGAAAGCAAATCTTGGGGGGGCTCGCGATGAGATCCATGATTTTGTCTTTTCATTTCTGGTTTGGATTAGACAAGGAATGCAACCAACTCACCATATGCTCCTCTTTGATTTGATAACAAATGATGTCTTCTCCCCAATGTTTGAGTACACCCTCAAATTCCCACAAGGATAAGGGTTCCCTTATGTGACAAATGAGCTCATTACCATACTTTTGCTAGGCTGATATGATATTACTATAAGTTAGTGTCTTCCAATGAAATTTTTATTGAATTCTTTTCGTGGTTCCAATATCCATTTCTCCAATAGAAAAGACATCTCCAATATCTTGCTTCCCTAGCTCTTGATTAAATCCTTTACTTGGTGGCAGCCTTGGAGGTATAACATTAAATATCATCATGATAAAGTGTCTCACCCATAGATGAAACTGTGGTTGTCACCGATTGATGTGTGGTCCAAGCTACTTGGTCCATTCTCTTGGCTAGGATGACTCTTGGGGCTCCATTTTTGATGTCTTGAAGTGCTACATCCTTTCTTTCTAATTTGAATTTCAACTTCATAATGAATTCCTTAATAGAATGTAACCATCTACACCTAATTGTATGTTGGTCTCTCCTAGACCCATAATAGAGAAGGCATTGTACACCTTGTGTTTGTTGAATGTGATGGCAAGTTGTTGTACCTTTTTGGTGCAAGGAATGGTGGCCATCTTGTAGTATATCATCCTCTTTGAATTCTCCTTCATGCATCCAAGGGTTGCAAACATGTTTGGATCTTGGTTTCAACACAACCACACTATACTTAGTTAGAAAATCTTGAATATCAAAATAATATCCATCTTGCTTACCACCTTTCAACATCAAGAATCTCACTGTTTTTGGCAATTGTGCCTACATAGTCTATATGAGGCATCATAACTTTTTCTTCAAGTGCCGAGTTAAGCTCCATGGAGTGACCCATGAATTGCAAGTATTGAACTTCCTTAACTTTATTAGTTCACAACATATTCTTTATGATCTCCATGGGTTCTCTTTTGATCCGAATGCCTTGGATGAGGAACTCACCAAAAATAATGATATTGATTTCATCAAAACCTTTATCCTTCTTGTACCTCAAAATATCACCCAGATCCCATATGCATAAACAATTTTGAATTTGAGTCAGATTCTATATGCCCTTTATTGCAACTCGTATCCTTCACCCTTTCACTATTCTTAGAGTACTTTCCATGATGACAAAAACCTTGTAATGGCATAGTATTGAGCAGTAAATCTGAAATATGACTATCTTTTTCATACCTTGGGCTGTTATCAAAGTGCTTACCTTCGTTTGCTGATTTAGAGGTCGTTGAGGGATCACCAACCCAACCATCCTTGTGACTCATGATTCCCGAGTTGGGATCAACTAAAATATTCTTCTCAATTGTCCTATCAACACAACTACTTTGAAAGTGAACCACATATAGCAATAACTCACTCTTTGGAATATCGATAACATCTTTTTCTATCTTGGGATTTTTGCATTCAACAATTAATGCTTGTTCTTCATTGGCTTCATTATTTTTTTTTATCACAATTACTGCTGCAAGAATCTTCTAGAATCTTACTTGATTGAAGTTATTCTTAGATAGCTAACAATTAACATTCTAAATTCTTTGATTGGCCAGCAATTATATAAATAGATGATTAAGGTCTCAAATTTGACAAATAATGTTTTCAATATCTTTTGATTTTGATTTTGTGGCATAATTATTCCTATTCCTGTAACTGAATTTTTTTTGTCGGGAATCCCCATTTTGATACAGTAGACTTATCATTTTTCTACGCTTATAAGTGAAACTACTTCTGCAAGAGGGAATTGTTTTTTCTGTGCCCATATAATTATGAAGCCATGAGTTGAATTTCAACTCTGTTTTAAGGTCATTGTTCCATGGTTGGAGAGACATAATTTATTTGATTGGTAGGATGAGTTCTAATAGTTCAAAGATGTTTACAAATTTCAAGCCACTTATGTGTCTAAGATGAAGATCATCCATATAAGATTAGTTCTCCAAATATAGATTAGATAATGTTACACCTTGTTTCCTGCGCCAGATCAAAGTCATCTTGTAAATTGTACATGTCAAAATATTATTGTTCAATGCTTAACTATGTCAAATTCCACAAACAGATTTATCACTGACTATCCCCATATTAACACACCCAATAAAAAGCTTACATGGGCCCTATTGTATCAAGTCATTCTGAATCTGTCATTTGTGGACAATGCGCCATAGTTTATAATAAATATTCAGAGTCTATAATATGCTGATGTGTACCAAGTATGTTGTGCATAATTGAGGTCTGCAAAGAGCTGGTAGAAGTTTACTTCTATCATAACATTAATTTGACATACACAAAGAAATTAATGAGTGACTGAAATTTTTTATCATCCATTTTTGTCATTTTGACAATTTTAAATTCTGTCCTCATGCATGGTAGTTTGATAAGTTCATAATGCATTTGAAAACTATCTCACATTAATTCTATTCTACGTTTCAGGCATTCTTTACAAGCATGAAGCAGGATAAATTATTAGGCCTTATATATGAGCATGTCAAGAGAAATATCTTACAAATAGGTTCTCGCTTCTACATACAGAAAGTTGGTATACCGCAAGGAAGTGTGCTTTCCTCTTTGCTTTGTTCATTTTATTATGGAGATCTGGATAGAAACAAGATTTTTCCTCTATTGAATTATACACACAATAAACAAACCATTATTTCTTCTAAGACAGCACTTGAAAATTGCTTAGTTAATGGAAAACTGTCGAGTGGTAAGGTATGCAGCAAAGGTTTTCTTGTTAGAGATGCAACTACCACTTTATTTGAAGAAATGGATAAGATCTCTGATATTACTGGAAGACAATCAAGAGTAACTAGAATCGAGCGAGAGGGTTTGAATGCAGAACTAAATGCATGTGCTAGTGATGTACTCATTCATAGCTGTTCCAAAAATGTCAATCAGCATAAAGTTGGAAACTGGGAATCTGTTCTACCACATTCCATATTACTAAGGTTAATTGATGACACACTCTTCATATCTACATCAAAGGAAAAAGCATTTTGTTTCATTACATCTATGCATAGAGGTTTCAAAGATTATAATTCTTATGCAAATAAATCCAAGACCTCTCTCAGTTTTAAGATGGAGCTTGAAGGAAAGAAATTATCCAAAAATGTCTACAAGAGTATGGATGGTTCTTGCTTCCTACGGTGGAGTGGTTTACTAATCAACTGTTATACTCTTGAGATCCAAGCAGATTACACCAGGTTAATTTCTCTAATTCTCCTTTAATTAAGTTTTGATCTTGTAGCATAAGATTTGAAAATTTAAATTTAACTTTCTGTATCACATTTGTTTTGCTATTTCCCTTATCTGATTATTATGAATTTATCCATGTTGCAACTGTCTTATGATAAAAGATTTTTACCTGTAATTATGTAGAATGCCATGTATCAGTTGCTAATCTGAAGTTATATTTTATGTTTTTTATTTTCATTTAATAATTTAATGGGATTGAATAGTTTCTTCTTTATAGTGTCTCTGAATATGTGCACATGATTCTATATTAATTATACTTCAACTAAGTTTTTCTCTTGTTGGTAAAAATATTTTTGATTGAAGAATATCTTAATCTCCATTGGAATTTGCTCAAATAAATCACTGTGCCATGTTTCTTGAATAGGTACTGTGCATCTCATATCCGGTCAACACTCACTGTTTGGAGAAAGGAAAGCCCAGGTTACCATCTCTTGGTCAAGTTGTGTCAATTCATGCGACCCAAGTGTCATCCTATATTCTATGATTCTGATATTAACTCACCAACTACTGTACGGCTTAATGCCTACCAAGCATTTTTGCTCTGTGCAATGAAATTCCACGTGTATGCATGTTCAGTGCCATCTGTGGGAGCATTTAGTCCACAATATGCTTTCCAGGCAATTATGAAATCAACAAGGTTTGAAGAACTTTATCTTTTTAAAGGCATATTCTTGTGTTCCTTCCTTGCTAAGTTGAATAGATATAGAAGCAAACCAACAGTGTTATGTCCTGTAAATAAGAAATAAATGGTTTTGTCCCTTTAATTCAGAGTGGCTTGTAGGTTCGTAAAGGCTACATAGTTGTACTATTGGCAGCATGCTGAATAAGATAAATAAGGCAGTATATTCATTACATCAGATTTTTTCACCTGTTCTGTGGAAAATTAGCTTTCTATTTTAGAATCTAGATGTTTTCTATATGTCATTTATTTAGTTTTTTCATGTTTAACACTATGTTCTTCCCCTTTTGCATGATACATGTTGAACTGGAACCCGAGTATGACTTTGTTAATAAAGCAGCATATATTTAGCTCTTTTAATTTGGAATCCATATGTATTGAGCCACTATCATATGCATCAGAAGTCAATGAATCTTATGCATGCTTCTGGTAGCACAAACACCTAATGCCTTGGATTCGGTGATCAAGGCTAAAATCTAAGTTTCTTGGCTTTTAATGATGTTGACTGACAATGTCCTATGTTATACTATGTGTGTGTGTGTGTGTGTGTGCAAGTAGGGGGAACACATGCAAATGGAGTGCTCAAGTTCCAAGGTTGACTTCGACTAGTTGAAAGGAAGCTAAGATGCAGAAATTCTTCCTACGCTAATCTATGAGAGGAGAACGACAGAAAATATGATCTAAAAAGATTTGTAAGAAAGAAATTAACACAAAGTATACAACCATAACATGATGATCTTCATGAGGAAAACCCATTTGGGAGAAAAACCCCACATTCCAAAGCACAAAACCAAGTATATTAACAACAATGACAACAATTACATACAATGTCCAAGTACATGCCTTTATAGGAGAATCACCAACATGCACATCTAGGGTCATTTCAATAGCATAATTGTACTTCCAAACTCAGTGCACAAACTTGATCTAAAAGACCCAATAAATAGAGAAAGCAATACATGAAACCACCACATAGGAAACCCAAAACCATAGTTGCAAAAAACTGCGATTAGTCATAGGGCTTGCGAGTAATCACGAGTTGAAATGCCTACCAAGTAACTTTAAGGCAGTGTTCCATGGGCGTTGGGGATGCGGGGACGGCGGGATGTGCGGGACGAGTTTCGGGGATGGGGGGACAAAGGGCCTAAGTTTGGGGACGGCGGGGGGACGGCGACGGGGGGGTGGCGGTGGTGGTGCTGATATAGTTATACATATACTTATAGTACTTGAAAAACTAGTTATGAAAAGATGTACAATAGTATAACAATATAAGAATTACATTTCAAATGAAACTATAGGAAATTAGTAAAATTATAACATAGCAAAATTTGAAATACTAAATCTAAATACGAAGATTTCTTGAATGCTAATTGCTAAATGAAATTTGACAAATGAAATTGTCAAATTGGAGATTTCTATTATATTGAAAATATGAATATCTGATGTCATATGAGATGTCACAAAGTCTATAAAGATGATTACATGATTCATCATTACAATGAGTAGCAAATGCGAAATAGTAAATACAAATACTAATAGCAATAGCATTACAAAAGACAAAATGCCAAAATGTCAAAACTCAAAATGTAGTGAAGGGAGGCCTCTAATCATCTGCAAACTCCTCATCACTGGAACTGTTGGATTCAACAAGGTCAAGATCCCTCAAGCTCACACCAACCAGCCCTACATCTGAAGTGGTAGGATCATCCTCATCAATCTGTGAAGGCTCCTCTGGCTCCACATCCCATCGTGCCGCTGGACTCTCCTTGTACCCAAGTGTCTTGCGGTCCATGAGATGCAAAGCACTGTGTACAACCACAAGGTTCTCTGCTCTCTTAGAGGTAAGTTTGTTCGTCTTAAGAGAGTGGATGAAGCTATATGTAGACAAGTTGTAGAAACCCTAGTTTCCCCCTAATACTGCTTCTGACTGAATTTCAAGTTTTTCTGAAGGTTTTTGGATTTTTGTGCAATTTTGAGATTTTGAAGCAATTAATGACAGTACGGCTTTTGCAGATAATTGAATAAATTCAATAAAAATTGCTAGATGACTATTAAGCAGGGAAAATACAACTAAGATTGAAGGCGTTTCATCTTCCATTCATTTTAGCTCAATACAATATAGTTCTACTGACATGCAAGAAGAAACAATGATTTTTATTTGGTAAAACCTGGTAAATCTGATTGCTGATGATGTACTTCAGATGGTACGGCTGATGCAATATATTGCTTTCTCCCCTCAGATACAATCTCAAATAGCTCCTAGTGTTCAAGCGCCCACAGAGGATAAAGCCAGCAACTCTGGAGACATGCGTTTCCCTTCAAGAGCTATCACGCCTTTCTGAAGAAGTACGGCCCAGGTACAATGAAGGTACGGACTGCTAACAGCAGCAAATAAGTTTGTACGGCCTCCCTCTTGAAGTCTCTGAATGATATGAATAGGTGCGCCCAGGTATTAAGATGCCTTCTGGATGAAAGGAATGTACTGAAGCTTTGCAATTTAATTTCCTCTGATGATCAATGGTACGGCCTGCTGTACAAAACAGTACGGCTACAGCAGCAATCAAGTAATTTGTACGGCCCTCTTTCTAAACCTCCAAAATAACAATAGAATCAACCTTCTGGAAAGTATTGCCTTCTGAATGTATAAACTCTCTGAAACCCTGATGAAGAAACCTCTGTGAAGTTCAATAAATTCTCTGAAGCTCTGTAATTCCTCCTGCATGAAGAAATTTCTCAACTGGCAATAAATCAGATGTTATTTCACATCCTCTGAACTGCTTTGAAGGAGATGGCTCGTTCTCCGACGATTTCGAGACGAAACCCTAAGGTCTCTGTGCTCTGGCAAAGACTTGATCAATTCCTGATTCTCAAAAATGTCATAATGGCTCATTTACCAATGCAAAACCCCTTTATTGCACAAAAGTGCGATTTCCTTAATAATAGGGAAATTTAATATATTTCAACTTTTAATTCTTTTATTTGCAAAAGTCTCAGGCAAATATTAAATTATAAATTTAATATGCGAAATGGCCCCTTTCCTGATGTTGGGCGCACCCCTCAAGGCAGATGACTTAAGTTATAATTTCAAATTATAACTTTATATTATAAACATTAAATAATTAATATTTAATCATTATAATTAAATATTAATATTTCTCCCGTTACTTATCCGTTTCCTGTTCCGTCTGATGCTGACGAACACTGAAGTGATTCCGGACGCTGCCAATCTCATACTGCTAAAAATAGCAGGGGTCCCACACTGCCTGCCAGGAACTGCTAAAAATAGCAATTCTGCGAAAGGTCTCCGATCGAGCCCAAACGAAAGCCAAATGATCAATACTGCCAATCTGACGCTGAGCCAAGCGCCGAAACGACCCTCTAACCACTCAGTCAGCCTACGAGGGTCTCATGATAGGCCAATCTCACGATCACTGATGCTCGCCAAAATTGGGGACATGACAGTCCGCCCTCCCTAAAATTGCTTGACCCCAAGCAATCTCTACTGTAGAGAAAACTCTGATCCTCGGAAGGCCCAAAAGAATAAACTGTGAAATGTCCCGCACATCTCAAACTATCTCCTGTAGCATCATCAATCTCAACTGCGCAATCAATGCCTGGATCCCAAACCCAGAGTGAAAATCTGTCGTGACGGTCCTCCTCAGGCTGCCACTGCGCCCTACGGCCTCCAACTTCACCATGCTGGAAATAGTGAAGTGACCCATTGGGACCCATCCCATACTCGATGCCAAAGCTGTCGCCACCGGGATCCCAATACAATCTGAATCCACATCCATCCGTCATGCAGAGATAAAATCTCCTAGAAGCATCTACTGTCCTGAATCTCTCCCTGTTCTCTGCTAAACCCTCATGGATGTGATATCTATCCAAGCCATCATGCCAACTAACACCATAGTCGCCATGTAACCATGTACCCGTATGAAAAATCTGCGACATAGAAGTATCAAGCCCTGTCAGCATATCGGCATGATGGGTAACGGACTGCTGTCCCTGCAAGTAATACCCCACAAACTGCTGGGTCAAGTACCTGCATCCGCTAACCCCATCTTGTGAAGATGGTAACTCTGCACACCGTAATAAATTACTCCTCTCGACTGCACCAAGAGAATCACCCTGTGTACGAGAATGGTGCATCGAATCATGTACAGGTGGATCAAAGACAAAACTGTAAGCACTCCTCACCGTGTACACCTCATTGAACTCCTCTGAGAGTTTGGTTCGGAATTGCGATGCACTGCAACAATCCCAAACACTACGATCATCACCCAACTCAGAACTAATGTCAAAAGTACGATCAGTGTCCAACTCGAAGAGTGGGTTATCATAGATCACCCCACCATCAAATTCAAACAATGGATTGTTTACAAACTGCACAATCACTCCATCCTGATCGGAATCATCCATCTCTGAATCGCTGGAATAATAAACTGAGTTGTACTCCTGACTAGGCTCAACTAACCGCCGATCGTAGTCAACTGTATCGGATGAAAAGATTGATTTGCTTCCAGGAGAGGGAAACAAATCATCATAAGTGTCAATCTCCCAACTGGATGAGACTCTGAATATCTGCTGTGAAGATGGACAAGTATCAAGGGTTGTCACACAACTGTCCAGTGTATCAACAACCATGTCACAGGAACTATCAATGATATTCCCTGCATCACCTATCACGGAACTAGTCTCATGAGAGCCGGGTGCAATGCGTAGCTCACTGCAACTCTCATCTAGTGCACTCATCCTATCTGTATCAACTGCTCCTGTGTCCGTGCTGGATGTAACCACATCCTCAACATCTCCCTCTCGGCTATGAACCATGGGTATATACTCCTCACCAACCACTGCCATGCAAGACTGAACGATATCCAAAGGTGGTGAAGATTGTGCCAAACTCAACGCCACGGTAAGCCTCTCAATCTATAACTGTGACTCACGAAGAGCCAACTGGGTGCTATGTAATGAAACCATAGTCACCTCGAGCTCATGAGTGAGCTCATCGATCCGCTCCTCTTTTCCCTTCCATGCATCATAACAAATGCAATCCCACTCGAGAAGGAAATCCCTGTCTGCTAGTAATCTGAGGTAATTTTGCTTCATCGTTCCAATTGCTTCTCGGAGTGCATGTATCACTACAAGGGAAAAACCACTCTCACTGTGCTCATCTGTCGAAGGCGGACTCCAACCATAGGTAGTCAACATCTGACGAGCAACGTCAAAATGCTCAAGGGCGGTAGCAATCATAGTGTCATCCACATATAGTTGCCCAACCAAATGATGAGGACTCTGAAGCTTACGACCCCCATACAAGTTTTCCGGTTCACAATAAGCACTATGATATGACGCTGATCCGTCATCACTCACCTCATGATAAGCAGCATCATGTGTGCTCTCAACCCTGCACACCTCAACATCTAAGGTACTGCTGCTCTGTACCTCAAAGGATGGCTCAACTGGTACGGTAGAAGTTGCTGGTATGACAATATCTTCACACGCTTCTACTCTAACAGTGACTGCATGCTCATCCAACGCATGATCCTGGGATTCCATATCAACATATGAATCCTCTAACTGGTTCTCAGAGGTCTGATCCGAAAAATCAGACTCATCATAACATAAGTTCTCAACACCAACTGCATCACTAGTACCCAACTCTACAGTCTCTTCGTGTAACAACTCAATAGGGTTACTTTGCATGTGTGAAACTGCCGTTGTATCATGCTCACGTGACGTTTCACCATTGCTGTCATAAAAATCAGAAGTAGCCTTCAAGGCAGAAATTTCTCGAGTCATCTCATGCAAGGGCGATGTAGGTAAGCCATTACCCGAAGCGGTGCTAGTGTGTTCTCGAATTAAATCAGCACTTCTATCAAACTCATCACATAAATTTCTGCCTTCTTCATAGGAGACTGAAAATATCAAATCATTTTGACGAAGAGTGGTATCATCCTTATGCGTAGATTCTCTATCCTTTCCAGGTGTAAACAACTCACGAGCTGTAGTGAGATATTTCTGTTTTGCGAACTCTGTCTTATGGCAAAGACTCAGGTGCACATCCATGTAACTCATGAAAGGAAGTTTGTCTTTAATTTTCTGCGGTAGAATGCTATACTCCTGGAACATGCTTTTTACTTCTCTTTCTGTGTTTTGTGGTGTTCTGTCAATCGTGATCCTTCTGCTGATCTCAGGTGATACTAACTGCCACTCGTCGTTCGCTGTCCTAAATGTATCCGCGAACAAACCCTCATGCTTCTCACCTGCTATAACCTCATCGGGCTCCTGTCTCGCGAAAATGGGCCTAGTAGGCCTATCTGCTGTCCGTGACACTGTCCTAGGAGCTCTCCGTGAACTTGCAACACTCCTGTCGTCGTCACGATGTGGTGACGATCTCCTCGGAGTATCCAGTCTCTGAAGTGCATCTGCCAACTGTTGTAATACACCATTTGACCGCCGTTGACCTGCACGAAGATCTCTAAGTGCATGCAAGACCTCTGCACTGTTCCGATCTCTGTTATCGTGAGGAAACTCTGTTCTAAGATTGTCTGTTCTATCAGACCTATAATTCCTGTCAGCCATGTTTCCCGACTGCCTGCTCAAACTCTGGTGCCTGTCAATCAGAGCACGTCTGCATGTATAATACCTGGTAAAACCCAAACTGTTCCGGCTGCAGAAGATGGCTAAACCCTCAGGATGGCAGGATTTAGCTCTGATACCACTGTAGAAACCCTAGTTTCCCCCTAATACTGCTTCTGACTGAATTTCAAGTTTTTCTGAAGGTTTTTGGATTTTTGTGCAATTTTGAGATTTTTAAGCAATTAATGACAGTACGGCTTTTGCAGATAATTGAATAAATTCAATAAAAATTGCTAGATGACTATTAAGCAGGGAAAATACAACTAAGATTGAAGGCGTTTCATCTTCCATTCATTTTAGCTCAATACAATATAGTTCTACTGACATGCAAGAAGAAACAATGATTTTTATTTGGTAAAACCTGGTAAATCTGATTGCTGATGATGTACTTCAGATGGTACGGCTGATGCAATATATTGCTTTCTCCCCTCAGATACAATCTCAAATAGCTCCTAGTGTTCAAGCGCCCACAGAGGATAAAGCCAGCAACTCTGGAGACATGCGTTTCCCTTCAAGAGCTATCACGCCTTTCTGAAGAAGTACGGCCCAGGTACAATGAAGGTACAGACTGCTAACAGCAGCAAATAAGTTTGTACGGCCTCCCTCTTGAAGTCTCTGAATGATATGAATAGGTGCGCCCAGGTATTAAGATGCCTTCTGGATGAAAGGAATGTACTGAAGCTTTGCAATTTAATTTCCTCTGATGATCAATGGTACGGCCTCGCTGTACAAAACAAGACAAGCACAAAGAGCACCCTCCCAAGTAATTTGTACGGCCCTCTTTCTAAACCTCCAAAATAACAATAGAATCAACCTTCTGGAATGGATTGCCTTCTGAATGTATAAACTCTCTGAAACCCTGATGAAGACCACTGTGAAGTTCAATAAATTCTCTGAAGCTCTGTAACTTCTTCTGGATGAAGAAATTTCTCAACTGGCAATAAATCAGATGTTATTTCACATCCTCTGAACTGCTTCGAAGGAGATGGCTCGTTCTCCGACGATTTCGAGACGAAACCCTAAGGTCTCTGTGCTCTGGCAAAGACTTGATCAATTCCTGATTCTCAAAAATGTCATAATGGCTCATTTACCAATGCAAAACCCCTTTATTGCACAAAAGTGCGATTTCCTTAATAATAGGGAAATTTAATATATTTCAACTTTTAATTCTTTTATTTGCAAAAGTCTCAGGCAAATATTAAATTATAAATTTAATATGCGAAATGGCCCCTTTCCTAATGTTGGGCGCACCCCTCAAGGCAGATGACTTAAGTTATAATTTCAAATTATAACTTTATATTATAAACATTAAATAATTAATATTTAATCATTATAATTAAATATTAATATTTTCCCGCTATTTCTTATCCGCTTTCCTCGTTCACCGATGTCGCATTTAACACCCGGCGATTTCGACGCCGCCAATCTCATACCGCTTAAAAATAGCAGGGGTCCTTAATAATCGGGCCGTGAATCAAGTAAAATAGCACTCGGCTGAAGCGTTCCGATCGAGCCCAAAACGAAGCCAATTGATCAATACCGCTAACTGACGCTGAGCCAAGCCAAACGACCTCTAATCCACTACCTACTTAGGTCTCATATGATAGGCCAATCTCAATGCATCACCGATGCTCAAAAATTGGGGACATGACACAAGTTCCTCTCAGCAGCTGAAGAACTGGAAACCTGGGATAGTAGTGTTGTGACCTTTTTCACACATCGTCCCATTCAAAATGGGGACCCCCCTAATTTTTGCTCCATTCTGGTCTTTTGGCTTTGTTTTTGTCTCTCTTTCTGTCTCTTTCTGCTGTCTCCCTTTCCGGGGATGTGTCCGTCATCGAGCTTAAACGTGAAATTTTGGCCAAGTCTGAAAATTAGGGTTTTGAACTTCCCAGCCAATTTGAAGTGAAATGAAGTGAATAAATTGAAATCTGTGACTAACATTGATGTCAGTATGTTTCCAACAATTTTCCATTGAAATTTCATCAAATTCTGGCAACTTACTATTTTTAGTAAGTGTGCAATTCGGAGCGTTCCTTCAGCATTTTCTAGGATTCAACAGTCACACTGCATCCAGAACACATCAAGTTGCTTATTTGGGAATTTTGAGCCAGAACGGACAACTGTCTATTTTTAGCAATTCAGCTTCCAGAGCAGACTTCAGGGTTTATATGCAGAGTTTTTCAATGCATGTCTAGGGATTCCTTCTGGGTTTTCAGAGACCTTCGCGATGGTGTAACATGCAAAGTGAGATAATGACTTTCAGAGTTCAGCCTTCAGAGGCTATTTTTAGGGTTTGCATGTCAGGGTTTTCTTTGCATGTCTGATGATTCCTTATGGGTTTTTCAAGAGCTTCGCAATGGTGTGACATGCAAAGCAAGATGATCAGTATTCAAGGACTTACTATTTTTAGCAGGTGCACTCCGGCAGTTGCCCAGCGCATCAGAACCACAAATAGGGTGAAGTGCAACAAAAACGAGGTCAAATGGAGGTCATTTGATATGCATGCAAGTCAAATTAGGGTTTCCAGCTTCGGGACCCAAAAAGAGGGATAAAAAGTCAGAATTTCCAAAAATCGGTGTATCCCACTGCGATCAGCATCTTTCAAGCTATCCACCGGTAAAATTTGAAGGCAGATGGAGCACTTACTATTTATAGTAAGGCGTTCTAGAAACTGGCTAAAAATAGTAAATCAGCAAAGAGCACTAGTGTGAACGGGCAGGTCACCCGATGAGGAGCACGTCATTCAGATTTCAAGTCAAACAGAGTTGTGGAGGTCTCAGAACAAAAGGGAAGTACTATAAATAGTAAGCCACCTTCAGAATGTGCTATTTTTAGCAAGCGTCAACCTCAGATGGTGCGGCAGGAACAGCCGAGCAATCAAGTGAGGATCCTGTGCTTAAAATTTCAAATCAATCCGAGCCTCGGAAATGCGAGATTCAGGGACTTACTATAAATAGCAGGGCATGGATAAACAGGCAGAAGCGGATAAAATTTCTAAGTATTGAACTCATCCACCTCCACCTTGAAAATGCGCCCACCTCAGCTGGGAAGCAAAGAAAATTTAGCAAGGCATGAATTTCATCCTCCTGCCACCCCTAAATGCGCCCTCTACAAGCAGGCTGATGAAAATTTTTCTCTCTACAAGCAGGCTGATGAAATTTTTTCAAAGTCTGGAACTTTGTCCTCCTGCCTATGCCAAATGCGCCCACTTCAGTTGGAGATGTTGAGAATTTCTCTAAGTCTAAGTTTCATCCTGCTCCCTAGGCTAAATGCGCCCTCAAGGTAATAGCATGCAAAAAGTGGCTAAGGCATAAGTTTCATTCCTCCCCACATGTGAAATGCGCCCACTTCAAGCTAGTTGTTAAAAAAGTTTCTAAGGCATGAGGTTTTATCCTCCTGCCTATGCCAAATGCGCCCAGCTTGCCTTCAAGAAGTTAGAAAATTTCTAAGTATGGAACATCCTGTAGCCTACCTCAAATGTGCCCCCTCACAAGCAAGATGATTGACAAAAGTGCTAAGTAAAAGTTTTATCCTCCTCAAGGTAGGAAATGCGCCCAAATCAAGGCATGCGAAGACAAAATATGTACAAGAAAAGGTCAACAAGTCGTTGAAGGCTTTGTCCTTTACCCCATACTAAATGCGCCCATGCAAACCAAGAAAAGACAAATTTTAATCCACTTCACCATGGAGAATGCGCCCAAGTTTAGAAAGAAGTCAAAGAGGTCAAAGATGGCATTGCAAGTTTATCCTCCTACATACCTAAAATGCGCCCATCCTCCTCAAGGGGTAAAATGCGCCCAAATAAGGATGAAGACAAGTGAAGATTGCTAGGGTGTTGTGTAGAAGAAGACAAAAAAAAAATGTTGACTTTCCTCTCCAACCTTTGAATGCGCCAAGTAAAGAGTGAATTTGAGTTGAAAAGTGGTTAAGTAAAGGTGAAGTTGATGAATATTGCTAGGCATGGAAATAAATATCCTCTTCAAGTGTGAAATGCGCCCAAGGGAGAGATAAAGTGCTAGGCGTTGAAATTATCCCTCATGACATCCAAAATGCGCCCAAGGCATTGGAGAAAATTGTGCTAAGTGAGTTGATAAAAATTTCTTCACAGAGAGAATGATTGAAGGTGAATGAAAAATTTTCTAAGGAAAAATTCAAAATGTTCCTATGTTTGTGATTTTAATTTAAAATTTTCTAAGGCACAAAATTTCACTTCCTTAGGAAAAATACACCCAAGTTGAAGTAGTGATGAAATTTTCCTGAAACACGAATGAAATTGCCGGTGGAGAAGTTAGAAGTGCCAGCGTCGCAAGTTTGATCAAGAATTTTCAAGTCTGAGCAAGAAAATCCTCACAGGGATGAAGAAATGGATTAAATTTGTTGAAAATGATATTTTCTAAGGTTTAAAAATTCAAAAAATTAAATGAACCCATTCGTTGTATACCCATGAATTCGATGAGTTCTGGAGAAAAATTTCTTCTGGGTACTGAAGATCTTCGACAAGGAAGGGATTTTAGTGTCTTCTACGCTTCGCCAAGGCTTTCAGGATGGAGATTTTGATCGGCACTAGAAATAATGAATTTTCCTAAGGGAAATTTAAATTTTCTAAGGCAAAATGGATAAAATGTTTTTTCAAAAGAAAAAAATGCCTCAGATGATGAATTTGAAGTTGACTGCCTAGGTGAATTTGCTCAAATTCTTCACGAGGATAATCTTCTTGAGCCAGAGATGAATAAAATTGAGTATCAAGGCTTCAGCTGGTGAAGTGAATTCCTTGAAGATGATGCTGTTGAAGCTAACACTCTCAAAAGATGATTTTAAAAGTGCATCTCTTAAGTATGCCCTTGAGGATGATGAAATTTGTCTAAGGAATTGAAATATGATGCATAGGTATCATGAAGCAAGTAA